>JAUZNJ010023675.1:0-16909 GCA_034780135.1 Jordanella pulchra | reverse complement strand
AAAATTCCAACGACTGATTTTTATTGTTTTGGTTAAGAAAAGTTATAAAGAAAGAATGGTAAAATAAATACATAATAATCAAAAAACAAGCACACAAATCTTGTGTTGTGTAAACAAAGATCTCTGAGCAAAAAAAAAAAAAAAAACCTTCAGCAAACGTTAAGCTCACTGGTGATAATGATGGAAACTAAAGTCGAAGAAATAAATAAAAGGTAGAAAGATGTAAATGGTTAAACAAAAAAATAAATCTTATTTTAATTATGATTTTTTTATAGTTTTTTCTTTTAGATTACCTATATGTTTTTAATCTCTTTTGTTTTTAGTCTTGCTGTTTTGTAGCAGATACTGATCCTAAAGGAGAACGTTGATTACTATTGATTTTAAAGAAACTGGCTTTAGCTTTATGTATATTTCCATGTACTCTGTGGTGTTCTTTTGGTCGCTTTTATGTCCATATCCTGTTTTCACCCTGGAAACTTTTTGTATTGAAAGCACAGAACTTCACGCATGACCCAGACTAACTATCCAAGTGTCAGTGTCTGGCGCAGTTAGCTGTGTTTTTAATGCAATTTTCCGCCTGATGAAAGCGCAAGTTCTCAGCCCGTCAATCTGATGTTTCACGGGCCGATCAGATACCAAGAGGAGGAGAGGGGCTCCCAGATAACAGGTGCCATGCGCGGATGACAGCAGGGGGAGCTGGCTATCAAACCCATTATCGACTTTCAATTAAAACCTATTAAAGTCTTTTGTCTCATCGTTAACATCCTGTACGCCAAGCCTTGTCCCTCAGCCTGAACTCCTTTAACCCCTGATGCGCTGCGGAGGAATCATATGGGTGAGCTCAGACTTAGAGGACAGAGGAGGCGGAGGCGGGGGGTGGAGGAGCCGCCGCTGACCAGCTGTCCTCGCTCTGATCCCCGGTCTGTAGTCAGCTCCTGCCCGGTCACCAGCTGTTGGAGCCGTTTGGCACTGGAGCTCGCATCTAGCACCCTCTCAAGGAAGAACTGCATGGATGGAAGCAATCAATTTTCTAAAATGGGGATCATTTAGAGGCACTTAAACAATTGCGACGAATGGCATTAATATTTCATGCCGCTCCCTGCATTGTTCATGGAAAAAGGGTCGGAGTCGCGGCTGTTTGGGAAAGTGAGAACAATTTGGACACAGATAATTAAAATATATATATATATAATAATGTGCGTGTGTGTGTATGGGTGTGTGTGTGTGTGTGTGTATGTGTGGGATCCTGAAAAAAGAACAGCCACATGTTGAATCCCCACAGTTTTCTTCCCAACAACACTCCAAAGCGTTTTGCGTCATTAAATGAAAGACATTTTTTTTATTTCCACATTTATAAAAGTTATTCTCTTTTACATCAAATCCCCCCAACACTTTTTCGTTTTTTTTATCACTCCAGCCTTTGCTGTGAACTTCGTCAAAAGATAAAAAATAAGCTTCACCACTTTTTGGGAGGGAACTTCTTTCAAGAGCCAAAATTAGCTGGAAAAAAAAAGAAATAAAATTAAACTGAAAAATGTAATTATACCAAAATCACTCCACAAGGTTGATATCTGCAATATACATGTTCACCAATATAAAGGAGAGTCTGAACAGTACGGAGTTATTATCACAGCTTCATATGAAATAACAGAAATGATGCACAACGTCAACAAATCACCTGCAGCGCCAACCTGAGCTCTAGCCTCAAGCCTGATTAATCGATTATCGATAAAAGTACAAAATGAGCTCTCACCAAGGCGATGCTTTAAGATCTGTAGGGGTAAGACCGCAGTCTTAGATATAAATAATTTGACAAAATTAATTCAGCAACAACCAAGATTTGTAGATCTAGACATCCAGTCTATCCTTTGTCTCCGACCATATATTTGTTTATATATGTTATCCCACCGGTTTGGTTTAAACTGGACACACTAGTTAACGATCGAACAAACAAAACTCTTATTTCTTATTTACACATTAAGGTCTCAGATGAATAAGAAAACAAAACAAAAATATTCTTTTGGATGTTACAACTACTTTTTATTCATCAATGAACGTTTACTCATTTCTGCAAATGTTACCTGCAAATAATAATAATAATAATAATAATAAGAAGAAGAATAATAATAATAATAATAATAATAATAATAAGAGTTGGCTGGAGGTCGAAGTGCCGGAACCCCAATACTGAAACTGGGTGTAAATAAATACTTAACTTAGAGACTTTACTGCATCCTGAATAATAAATAAATTATAAATAAAATTTAAAAAAGCAGACAAAAAATTATTTTTTAGTCTGTTCGGATCAGTTCCGTCCTGTTTTTCAGCCATGTTTGTCCCATAAAGGTCGAACTGTTTCTCGTACTTTGTTCGTTTTCTCTTTATTTGTCCTGTATTTATTCTAACGGGTCCAAACTGTTAAAAAGAATAAATAAAATAAAACTCAGCAGGGGGCCCAGCTCACCGCTGCTGAGCGGGCCGGGGAAGCACTCCGGACATGGGGGGCAGAGGAGGCGGTGGGGGTGGCGGGGGCTCTCCACCCCCCTGCAGGCCGTGCAGCAGGATCCGCGGAACCAGAGGTCTCTGTAGGGCCGGCGGGGGCGCCGAGGGGCCCCTGTACAGGTACAAGGCCGCCCCAGGGTCCAGGTTGGACACCAGACTTTGCGGGTAGAAATACGGGGACGGAAACATTCTCTGCAGGGCGGAGTAGTTCCCAGCTTCCGCCAGCAGCTCCAGTCCGACCGCAGTCTGCCGCTTCCACTTTGTCCTGGAGAGAAATAAAACAGCCCTTTTTAGTCTTCCTGCAGTCGGAAGCGATTGTGTTTGACACTCCAAAATATCTCCCATCTGTTAACCTGGGATCCAATTAGAAATACGGAATGCCCCCCCCCCCCCATCCGCCCTGTTTTTAAAATCACCCAAATCTCCAGCCTTCCACTTGTGTTCACACCCAAACACGTCTTTCAGATTGCCAGCGTGCACTCCGCACAGGTGAATAATTCATACTAAAGATAATTGAGTAGATATAGTAGTTTGTTTGAATTATTAATATGCACACATGCAACGATGTATTATTCATGAACAACTCCGACTCAAATTGTGTTTTTATATTTATTTATGTCATTTAGCTTCATGAGAGTCAGAAATAAAAAATAAAATCTAAATTAATAAATAGGCGCACTGCGGTTAATCTAACCTAATATTGTGATGGACTTAATAAATGCAATCATAAATGTGACCTATAGGATGAGGGTCACATTTAGGGTCACAACCAACAAAAAACAAAAGATGCATCCATTACTGCTTTGTGTTTTTTTCTGATCATTCAAAACTTAAATGAAAACATGAATCTAAAATAATGAATTGATTTGGCCTCTAGTAGGTTATACTTCCTCTACCCTTTTTAACCTTGAAATGGAGTCAAAATGAGACTCAAAGTGAAAAAGGAAAAGACTTAAACTTCTTAGACTTCTGTCAACATGAAAATACGTTTGGAAATGCTTTAGAAATTATGAAATTGGAAAAAACAGGCTGACTGTTAACGGATAGTGAAACTAAATCTGGGCAGAATAAAGTCATGTTTTCTTTAAAAAAAATCACATCTGAATCAAATGAATACAAGTTCTGGCCAAATAAAAACAGCTATTATCAAAAATCCATGGATGTCAAGCCCCAGCCAATAGTAGCATCACCCTACCAGTACTAAAATGTGAATTCAGACTCCATATGGGTGCTGCTTAGACTGGATGGGTACTAAGTGACCCTGGACCCACAGTGGGCTTTATGTTGGGGAGTCACTTGGCTTGAATAGATTGGGTTGGACACCCGTGCAGGTTTTAGCTGGATCTCAGATGGGTATAAAAAAGCTTTTCAAATTGGACAACAGATCAAGAAATACCAGTCCCCACAGATTACCCAGAAGTAACCAGCATCAAGCCTATATAGTCCGCTAACATGGGGCCAAGAACAAAGATGAGAACAATCACATCTGGACTATAATATTCACCTGTTACATTGGTCCCATCAGTACATATTGAAACTCTATGGATATGTAAGTCTAGGAGGGTCTGGAAACTGTGATGATAGGATATTTTTTGTGTTCTTTTTATTTCTTTAGTTTGCTACACAACTTTCATTACAACAGAGCAACTAAAAGTGGTTAAAAATGAAAAGGATTTTAAAAAGAAGTGAAATCAAATACTAATAATTAAGGCTTAATTACTGTTGGTTATTTACCACTAAATAAATCCTCCCAAATATTGCTGAAAACAAATTAAAACATAACTTAGCTTTTGTCTCAACAACATTGACGTTTGGTTGATAGTTAAGGGGTTTTTCAGGGTGGATGAGCATTAACTGGGCCTAATGTAAGGCTCACACTTGGCTTCTAGAAGGACCCAATGGGGCCCTATGTAGGACAGCTCCATCATACATGTGAAATGCAGCTAGATCCATATATATAGATATTCAGATTTATTACCGAGTGTTGACCTGATAAGATATACCATTAGTTAACATGAGGTTTTTATGTAACTCAAGAAAAATCCCTATTTGGGCCTATTTTTCAGCCAGTTTCAATTTATAGACTGCATATTTTCTTGAAATGTAGGCAAGCTACTTATATCTCAATAAGATAAAAGATCTGTCACAGCTGAAAGGCCTGGCATTTTTTAGGCCTAATCTGAACAGAAAATATAAGACACTAAGACGTTTTTTATTTTTATCTGTTTTTGTGGGCTAAATAAAGAACCCCAACTATGTGGTAATTCATCTGCAAACTGATAGCAACCTTGAATTTAATCTCATTTGATCAGACTAACCAACATGTATGGCTAAGTTGAAATGCTTAAAGAAATAATGGGACTGTAAAAGTTCTTGGGCCAATTGTTTTAAACTGACATAAAACATTAAATATAATAAATATTCTAGTTGGCATTTTCTCCAGTCAGTTATTCTTCAGCCACAGCCTAAATTTAAAAACAACAAATCAAGAATCTGTCAAAACGATGTGAATATTCAATGTTGAAGAGACATCTATGTTGAATTTTTAATGTATTTTTCTGGACTAAATAGGGAAAAAGACTGGGTGACCACATAAGGGCATCAACGGTTTGGAGGAGCAGGTTGATTATAAACAAAAAACTGTCTTTAATCAGCAGATGATCTGTGTTTTGTAATTGGGTCGTCAATAGATGATCAAGCAGTTGAAAAAAAACATAAAAATAATCATTGGTGTAATCAGTCCCCTTTCTGTAAATCTTTCTATTTTACTTCTGTTTTCAAAAGTGAAATTAAACATAACAATATAGGTATAGGAAGTCATGGCTGGAAAAATCCTTTATTCTTGTAACTTCTTTCAGACAAGAAATGTTTAATTTTATTTTTTTTTCTTTATTTCTTTTCCATTAAAACAAATTGAAATATGTGCTAAATATTTTGTCCCTGTATGCTTTTGTCCTTGAGGGGTACTAGCTGAGTGGGAGGTCACAAAGGCCTTCCTCTATGGACTCAATTTGAATAACTAGGTCTTAAATGTTACTCAAAGAAAACAGTTTCAAACTGTGCCAAGCATCTGGAACACATATTGGTTTTACTTTTTGACCAGAGTTGACTTGCCTAAACTCTTAACTTCCTGATCTGACATAACTAAAAGATTTTTTAATCTGATAACAATTCTTTAATTGAGATCCTCCATATTTTGGTCCCATAAGTGAATATCAGTTTGGTACTGATGTCTAAATCTTGGCGAAACTCCATCTGAGTTGATTAAACAGAGTGACATACTATATTATTTTAGATTTTCCCCTTATCTCTAATAATATTTTTGCTTGTTTTATTTTTAGAATGCCTGATCTATTTATCTGCATGTTTTTAATAGGCTGAGATTCAACTAAAATTCCCCCAAATCCCCAATGGTGACAGTAAAGGATATTCCCCTTCTATTCTAAAATTGATTGATATGGTTTTCCTTTAGGGCAAATTCAAACAAAAACACAGGCATTAAAATAAGCAAATTTTCGATGTGTTTGTTTGAGCTAAAATGATAAAAATGTCCAACATAACGAAATAAACCCTCCAAATTATTTGACCCCTATAGTGTCTGTGATTTGTTATTGGACCATGATTAGACCCAAGCAGCATCAAGTGGTCAATAAGAAACAAACAATACCACAGAAAACTAATCCAGTGTGCCCCTCTGTCTTTCATTCCAGAACCTAAAACTAAAACAAAAAAGGTAATAAAACAAACCAAATTCCCATTGCGACATCGCCAAGCTGTTCTTCTCTTTTATAGGCTAAATAAAGTCAAAGACTTTAATTCAGCTCCAGGAGGAATTTATATAACAGGTTTCGAATTTAAACTGATATTAATTTTAAAGGATTATCTTTGATAACTTCTAACTGATGAAATATAAATTAGAATTAGCAAAAAGAAAAAAAGAAAGAAAAAGAATAAATAATATGTTATATTAACAACATATTAGTATTTTGTTTCGATTCTGATTTTAATGGAATGAATAAAAACAGATTTATCAACCCTGACAATGTGAGTTAGCGATGTAAGTGAAATTCGAGCTCCTGGCTGAAGCTGAAAGCAAAGCAAAAAGTCTCATTCATGGGTGTGAAACCAGTTTATCTCCCTCTATCTTCCTCCTCCTCCTCCCTTCAATACCGTCCCAGTCTAAAGCCAATCAGCACCGCCTGTGGTGGCGTCCTCACCTCCGGTTCTGGTACCAGGTCTTGACCTGCGTGTCGGTGAGGTTGAGTGACGCTGCCAGCTCCATTCGGTCCTGGACGCTCAGATACTTTTGGCGCTCGAAGCTGCGCTCCAGCTGCGCCAGCTGATGGTCCGTAAAGGCCGTGCGAGCCTTTCTGGGCTTCTTCAGCCGGACCTGGGGACTGTCCCTGCTGCTCGAGATCTCCCTGTCCCCCTCCTCTTTCACTGTCCGGACAATACAGCAACGAAGGACGTTAGGAAATAGAAGCGGGAGGGAAAAATGTCAAATTTACCACATAAGAGTGGAAATATTCTGCTGTAATTTTGAATTTATTAAATAAAAAATGCATTTTAAAATATACGAATGCCCAACAGTTAGATTTATGTTTAAAAAGAAAACAAACAAAAAAAACAACTAATTTTTAAATTGTATCCAATTTAGAATGTTTCATTTTTTAATGAATTTACAAAAATTATGAAACCGTAGCATATGTTCAGGTCTGAAAAGCTTTATGGAAATTTTAAATATAAACCCAGAAATAAAGCCAAAACTTTTGTTTTTTCCATGTTTTTAACTTACCAGATCTGATTATCAGTGTTAGTTGGATCATGTATTTCTAGATTTTAGCCTCTCTTTCTTATAACAGGTCCCAAAAATGAAAACATATTTCTTTTTGGTTGAAAGCAATGCACCTAAAAGCAACCCTTTCAAGAAATGCTACTGAAACTTTCACCTTTATTATTGTTAATCGAATACGCTTGATACGCATGAACTACCAAAGTAACAACAAGTAACTTTTTCCCGAAAATCTAAGTTTTCATAAAAGATTTAATATCGTAGTTTCAAAGGCGCAGATCATCTTTAGAGGCTGTGGGACTATTTGATTTGGCCTTAAATTGTTATGAAAAACTCTCCAATATACACATTTCAAATCTGACCCCCCACCCCCAACCACTCTCAGCTGAGCCGCCAGTCTTTGTTCTTGGTGGATTGGTGTCAGTGCATAGAAATCCTATACATGAGTGCTTGTAATCCATTCTAAAGGAGAGAAAACCGAGCAGAAGCGAGCGCGGCGAGAGATCTTCAATAGTGGAGTCATCACAGGAAGCAACGCGATAATAATCCCCCTAATTGAGCCACGAGGGGATGGGACTGCAGCCTTTCACGCGCGGCCGGCACAACTTCACAGAGAAGGGAAGGAAATCATGAGCCGCGTTCGCTCGCACAACTGATTAGAGCGCCGAAATTTGACAAATTGGATCAAATCCGCGAGACAATCCAAGCGGCTACTTCAAAGTAAAGGTGCGCGTTGTTGCCTTTATTAGTCAGTAATATAATAAATCGGTTAATCAATTAGCCAATCGGGGGAAGATGTGGACAGACAAAAATTAAGAACTAAATAGAAATAATAATACTTTCTCAATTTTTTGGATCAATTATGTTTAACTGGATCAGTATCTCAAAGTAAAAAATAATTCTGAAAAATAATTGTTTATATCTAAATAAAATGCTGAGATGCTGAGGTGGACTGGATGTGTTTCTATTGTGCAGTGACTCATTTTTTAGCCAGAGCTTCAATAAACTGTCAGCGGAGCTGACGTGTGTTATTGCTGACATGATTGGAAACAGAGACCCTTGATGGGATTTATCTGTAGGCGAGCCTGTCATCTCTACCGTTCCCTGCTAGTTTTCTTCTTCCCCGTCACCAGAACAGGATATTCCGATGTAATTTGAAGCGGCCGAACACAAGCAAAGAGACCTGATTGGAAACTTAATGAGTACAAAGGATGATGAATTCAAAGATCAGAGGAAAATTATTTAGAGGTTGTTTGAAGACACCCCCCCCCCCCAAAAAAAAAAAAAAAAAAAAACAAAAACAAAAATGAATAAATACCTACATGTTAAATATAAGCAATTAATAATACATGAATGATAAATAAATATTAAGCAAATGTGATAAAACTTGAATTAAAAAGTAGCTGTTTGTTTTTCTCTTTTCTTAAATTTATCAAATAGAATCAAATCCCCTTAGCTTTAAAATTAATTTCATGTATTTGTGATTGTTTTGTTGTAGGACCTTGTTTCCATTTCACTAAAATTAAGTCTCCTACCTATAGGTCAACTTTAAGAAGTAAAAATATATTTGCACGGATGAAAAATTCGAAACAATTTGAAATTAATAATTTTCAAATAGTCATGTATACTTGAAGATTAAATTTAAGTTGCTACCTTTATATTCGCTGTCCGATGATGAGTTGCTGTGGATCTTTTCGATGAACTCATCCGCTATCTTGGAGGCCAGCCTGCCGGCCTCCTGCGTGGGCTGTCCGTTGCTGGAGTAGGGCGCGCAGGCGGCCAGCGGTTTGCAGTCCGCAAGGATGTCCCTGATGAGGAAGGAGGAGGTCACGGTCCGCTGCTGCGCGCCCGCTGAGATCTGTGCGTGCTGGAGGTGCGGCGGCAGTCCCGCGCCGTGTACTTGTCTCTGTGCTGCCTCCTCTACGCACTCTCTCCGCGGCGATGGAGGAGACGAGCAGCCGCTCTCCACGTCCGACCTAGGGCTGAACTCCAGGGGTGAGCGGCACTCCCCAGGAAGCAGGCCGTCCCCCTTAGACAGCGGACTCCCGGGCCGGTGTGACAGCAGTGAGTCGATGCCGAAACTGGACCCATTGGTGGACGCCTCCATTGTTCCGACGAGGCCTTAATTCGTATTTCTTTAAATTACCATTTGGTATTAGGTGTAAATTTTATTCTAGCAAAGATGATTTATCTTGGATTTTGATCCTGGAAACGCACCGTTGTTGCTTATTTTCATCCGCTTTACTTCCAGTGTCCCCAATTACTCTTTAAAGGGAAATAGTTCCAAATGAAATTAAAAGAGAAATAGTCCGTTTATCCGATTTTCTTCTTGTTTGTGAAACGTAATCAATAACGCAGCTGGTACAACAGTCTATTAGACTTTAAAGGGAAAAAAAAGAAAAGAAAAAGTCTAAGTAGGGCGATGAGCCGCTTCCTGATGATGAGGAAATTCTTCCAGCAGCAGCGGGATTCTTCTGCTTAGTGCGCTTCAGCACCATGGACAGGGACCGGGACGTCGGAGCTGAGACCGGTGAAGAATTCTCAGCGTCCCCACCGGAGACTCTTCAGGGAAACCGGTGGCATTCCTTTGAAGCAGAGCAGCTAAAATACGGTTTAAAACGCTCTAGGTAGAGTGAGGGAAGAGTCCAGAGCTGCTGTTAAAAGGAAGGAAGAAGAGGTAGAGGAAGGGCGCCGCAGAGTTAGAAAAAAAAAGCAAGCAAAAGAAAAGGGAGAGATAAACTGGGTTAAATAGAGACAACTGGAAAAGTAAAAGCGACTTGATGCGGCTGGGGTGGGAGGGAATCCCAAAAAATTGAACTTGAGGAAAAGTCAGGAGCTAGGTTTTAAGAGCGCCTCGTCCACGTGAGTCCCCTGTGACAAGCCTTGATTGGCTGAGGGGAGCTGGAAGTGGACCTCCTTCCCCATTCCTCCCCTCCTACCTCTCCCTTCGTCCTCTCCTCTCTGGCTCATCCTCACTTTGATAAAAGAGACAGTGAATTCATCAGGAGACTCAGATCCAACTGTTTACTGGCAATTTTCACACTGTTTGCTTTCATTACATCATTGATGAGACTCATAATGGGGTTATTATGAGGAGCGGCTCACTCTTTTTCTCCTCGACTCCCTTCGTCTTTCACAGGATCTGCTTCCCACCTCCTAAGATCCTTCTTGTTCAAATCTTTCTTTTCAGTGCTTTACGTGTTAGCATTTTCTTTATGTTGATTTGTTTTTCAATCGGTCCTTTTTTATTGATGTTTTAATCTTTTCTGATGGTTTTGAAATTATTTATTATTATTATTGTTATTTTTATGGTTACTATTAGTCACATATTAAATACATTTTTCATTAAAGATAAAGTAATTAAAACAAAAAAAACATAATTTGGGTTTGTGCTATATTTTCGTTACATTTTTGTTTTAAAGGGTTTTAGAATTTAATACTTGGAGATAATATCTAATATAATTATTCATTTTAAAAATAGTTTTGACGTATATTTTTGGTTGTTTATCGTTTCACTAGACTGAAGTGCTGCATCTTAATGACTTGTGTTTATTTATTTATTTATTGTTTATTTATTTATTATTTGTACCTATTGTTGCTACACTTTCTGCAATATCTAATTCAAAAAGTGAATTAAATCCACAATAAAAACAAAGAAAGTTATGTATCTTGAATTCTATTTCAGATTTTAAATTCAATTTTTTTTTTTACTGTTGTTGATGTTTTACGTTTATGTAGTTTCCACTAAATATTGGTTATTATACTTGTTTCAATTTGAAACGTTTGGTCTATTTTAATTTTAGCAATTTCAATGCAGTGAGTTCGACTTGGTAAAAACCCTTTCTAAATATCCCTGGATATTTATTATTCTATTTTTTTAACCAATAAGTAAGGGAATAAGCAAAAACAAAAAGAACATTCTTCCTCAATTTCTAACCGGTAAAGTCATGCACTGGACTGATAGATGGAAAATAACTTTTTAATAGTCTTTGGAAATCGCAAACAAAAGTTCAAGCAGCGTCATTCAATGGCGTCAATGCGCCATTTTTGCCCAATTGTCTCCCTAATATGCGTGAAATGCCATTGTGAGCACTTTGTGCTCTATCCAGCACAACAGTTTGATCCGCGCATCGGCCTCTATACCCCCCTAATAATCTAACTAGCCCCCTTGCCATTATCATTGACACCCCCACCATCATCACCAACACAAACACACCTCCTCCTCCTCCACCCCATGTGACCACCAGATTGGAGGCGCGCGTCGGCCTCGCAGACACCGGCAGGTTAGTGAATCCGCTCCCCGCTCCCATGGGGTCCCATCACGGCTGCAAGCTGTCACATACGAGGCGGGGACAACACAGATATAAGGGTACACACACCCACTCTGACTTAGCTGTTTCTTTCTCCTCTGCTGGGGCATGAAACAGGGAGCAGTGGTTTGATGCCTCCGCTCACAGTTTTTTTTGTTCTCCTCTTTTTATCCTCATTGTCCCTGCGTCCGCAAGCTCCAGTTAAAGTTCTACTGAATTAATCATAAGCTGGTTCAACTGACTTTTTCCTTTTTGTGATCATCATATGGCCTCTCAAACTTGGAGATGCCACAAACTCCTGCTTAATTGGAGTTCATATTTATTTATTATTTGTGGGGGTTTTTTTTGTTGTTTTTTGTTTTTCATTTTTTTGCTCTTAAACACGCAAATGATCCTGTCAGTAAAATAGAATAAACAGATTTTATAATGAAAACATAAAATATTTATGCTGTTAAATGTAAGCAAAATATTTAAAAATGTCTACTCTGTTTTCTGCACAATTTCTATTTTAAAGTTTAGATTCAAACAAAAAAAGTAGTTTATGTTTTCAATAATTTATACATGCAAGTCAAGTGATTCTCACTCATTTTATTTTATTTGACTTTTTGTATGGAATTTTATATGATTGCACTGTAAATGGTAAAACCCTTGGCACCCATTTTACCTTGTAGACATGTGTTTTTGTTGCATCTCAGTCATTATCAGTAGGTCGATAATCATTAGTTTTTTATAATGTTTTAAACATAGGGGTTGATACAGTTATGATTTAATCGTTTCATTTTACCTATAATTGACACATTTGAAAACTTATCTTTCAATAACAAGATTTAAAGTCCAGGTTGTTGTGTGAACATCCTATTTGCTGAGCTCCAAATGGCATCTTTAGACCATCGTTTTAGAATGGTTTCTTTAACCCATTATCTGCATGAACTTAAGGGATGCCTTTACAGCAACATCTCAAGCTACTATACTTTTTGTCAAAATAAAAGTTTTGATGTCTTATGTTGAAACAATGATCCCTCAATGACTTCAGCAATTGCTGTGTCATTACCACGAGAATCCAAAATCTCTATTTAGTTAGGTTTTTTGGGGTCTTTTTCATTTTCCATTTACCATTATTTTATTGTCCTGTTTTGATATACAGTCTGGAAACTTTTTTTTTAGGGATCTTAGCTTTTATTGTTTTTAGATGACAGGAGCTTGAACATCTATATTTTAATAATGAAGATTCAAACTTGATTTATTTTGTCATTATTTTTGCTATTACAACATGTTTTTAAAGACATGTGTTTTGGTGTTATTATATCACTATCTCAAGATTAAACAAATTATTCCGAAAAAATATAGCTCATTTTCAATCAGGTTTTAACAATAAACTTAATTTTGAACATGTTCTGTCATTATTTCAGTGATAAAATCTCACCAGGTTTCTCACCAAGCTCAGCTTGTTCAAGCATTTGTTTCTTCATGTCATTATCTCACCATAAAGGAAGTTTGAGGTTGTTTTCTTGATACGATTTATATTTTGTTATTTTAAGATTTTAGAATCTGAATATTTTCTGTGCAACTCATTCATTGCATCAATAAACACAACATGAATCAAAATATATCTATTGTTTATATCTTTATCACTCAGTTATCATAAAGGACAATGTTTTGTTTCCAAAAATATTGAAATAGTCGACCAGTGTTTCAAAAATTAAAATTTTTGGTTTTACAGGTTGATAAATCTGTCATATTGAGGCTTAAAATGAATCACATTTTTAAGACAATATGTTGTTTTTTTTTTTGTTTTTTTTTTAGTGTTCAATTTTATGCTCTGTGAAAAAATACTTTTTGAAACTTTATTTCATTTGTTTACATCCAGAACAAGAAAATGACAAAATAGATAAAAATAAATATAAAAGCATTGTAAATTGTATATTTTTTGGGAATTATCACTTACCTTTAATAGATGTGTGAGCCAAATGTGCTCGAAATTCAGTCTTAAATTATATGCTTCAGGAAAACTTTACAAATCCCTAGGATTTCGAATTTATTTGTAGTAGCAGTCAGGCAGCCAAACCTGTAACTGTGTGGAAGTGTGCGAGTGGGTGGATGTGTGTGAATTTAGTTTGTGTGTAATGATTTGGCTCATGCTGCTGCTGCTTTTAAACGAGGGTCCCTCTTGTCAAGTGAAGCCGAATTTTTATTTATCTATTTCTTCTTCCAGGAAGTGTTTTCAGAGTGTAAGAGCCAATTCACACTCTGCAGCACACACACTTTGTTATTGATCCACGTTAAAGAGGAGAAACTGGGATACTATCAGGGAATAATTGACCAGTTGCCTGTTGTTCTCACTCCCTCCAAACTGCTCCACATCACCTAAAACTTCAACTGAAACTCATTTTGCTGCAGAGCTGCCATCTCTCACACTTTCTTACCATAATATTAAAAGCGCATGAACTTTTTATGACCTTTTCCTATATTACAATGCAAAGTTCACTGTACTCTAATGTGGACTGTATGTTATAGATCACCATTAATAATGTATAACTGTGAACTGGAAGAAAAAGATAGTTTGCACAATTTTCAAAATTGTTTTACAAATAATTTAATTTCAGTTGCATTTATTTATATAGCAAAGATTCACAACACATGTCACCTCAAATAATCCTTATTATTTGACAGAGTCAAATAATAAGGATTGACAGAGTCAAATAATAAGGATTGGTTAAAACTGTTCTAAGGAAACATAGATGATTGCATCGAGTCATTGACTTTACAGGATTGGGTTTACCTGGATGATTATGTAGCAAAGAGGGAGGCTCTGTAATTAGTAGTTCTCTCTGTAATTTACCTTAAACCATTTCACCTCATCATTTAAAATGAGGTCAGGTGAAAACAAAGTGCATTTTTTTAACAATTAAGTTAAAAAAATAATTGAACATACCATAGGCCTATGAAGCACAGAGCTGGTAGAATAATGCTGTGGGGATGCTGGTCTTTAACAGGGACAGGGAAAATGGTTAGATGTGATGGGAAGTTGGTTGATGACAAATAAAAAATCCTGGAAGAGGGTAAAAACAAATAACTAAACATTCCTCTTTTAGCAGAAGAAGAACCCTAACCATAAAGTCAGAGCTACAGGAAAATGGCTCCCATCAAATCATATCATGTGTTTTAGTGGCCTATTTGTTGCAAGATTTACATTCAAACTGACTACGCAAACATCTGGTTAAAATTTTACATTTCAATGAGAAATTTCAAGTATAAATGAGCTTTAAATTTGCTTTAAAAAAAGAAAAAAAAGCTAAATCATACAAACTGGCACAGGGAGGATGTTTCATCACATTACTGACCTGTCAGTGTGAATAATCTACCTGCATTCCTGTGCTTCATTCTGCTTTCTCCCTTCTCTATTATATCACAATACCCCTAATAATGCCTGCTGGGCTTCCCAGTCTCCACCTTTTTTGTGGTTAGGTGAAGAAAAAAGAAAAACAACCCACAAAGCTACATTTTATTTACCTGCATCACCGAGCAGACGTGTTAAATGTGTATCTGGATATGTTTTGTAAAATTCTGTGTCGCCTTTGAATAAACTTTGGCATCTCTATCGTTTTGCATGGAGGAAAGCGTGTCTTTCCGTCGGGTATGCGTGTAAAAAGGATGACTCCTCACAACAAACAAACAGCATTGAGGCATAAAAAGGCAGAAAACATGGAGGGGGTTTGAGGAAAGAAGATTCTGGAGCTGGTGCTGAACCTCGGACCAGTCAGGGATGCAAATGATGCACCTTAACGGCGTCAGGTACTGGAGTTGACAGAAAATAATGAGAACCCGCTGAATCTTTTATAAGGTTAACACTCACATTTCCCAGTCAGCTGTCACACAAGAAAGAATTTAGCACATGCATGCGGGCAAAATAAACCTTCATCGTCTCATTAATGCTGACAGGGCCCCTGGACCGGCAGCTCCCTGCGCCATTGCCGCCACCACCTTCGTTTTGTGTCGGTAATTTGCAGCGGAGACAGACCCCCTTCTCCTGGAGAGAGGAAAAAGGATGGGAGGAGGTGGTAGATTTTATAGAGTGAGAGGGAAGAAGTGGGGAATTGTAGAGGATTGTGAAGTGAGTGCAGGAGAAAAGAGGGAGGGAAGGTGGGCCTGGAGGAGGGGGTAGAGGAGGGTGGAAGGATGGCTACCGCACCAGGAGTCTGATTCTCCCCTAATTGGAAGCATTGGGCATTGTCAACGGAGGATTTTCAGCTGCTCACTGACAGGTAGAGCCGTCAGAATGATAGCCCACTTGTCAGCGCAAAAGACCAATAAAAACAAACCACTTTTGATTTAATTGGAGGCCTAACCACGATGTATGTGTGTTTGTGTGTGTGTGTGGGTGTGTGTGTATGAGAGGTAGAAAGAGTGTGTGTTGCCTGCAGGGCAAGGGCCACGGGGAGGTGGGAGGAGGCGTTCGTGTCTGTGTTTGTGAAGGAAATCATCACTCCAGCCATCAGTGTAGACGGCCTGCCTCATCTCTGCCATCCCTTGCCATCCTGGCTCTCATCTGGCAGCTCCCTGGAGGGCTACTGGTCACCGGGCGCCCCTGCTAAGAGCGACTGAGGAGAAGCAGGTTTTGATTCTGTCCCAGGAGGCCTTAGTGAACAGTAACATCAGAGTGAAGCACAGCTTCTTCTTCTTCTTATGGTCCTTCGATTTTCTCTTCATCATCTAGAACTGGCTCGGGTTCAATCTTTTAGCAGAGTTTTTTATTCTTTGAGCTTGACAATCAGCCAGAGCCATTAGAAACTACATTTTTTGCAAAAATGATCAAAAAAAGCGGCTAAAATAATTCAGACTTTGATACATTTGCATATGAATATAAATTTGGAGCAATTTGTTTAAGATTTTGTATTACATCATCTGCATAAAGATCTATAAACAACCCCATTTTCCAGGATTATTGTTTGGGGCTTCTGTGTTTAGCTTGTTTCTGTCTTCTGAAAATAAGTACAGAAACATCTAGTCTTTTTCTTTTTTAAAGAAAGTGCTCCTCACCAATATGCCTTTTATACACGCTTTTGTTTAATATTGGTGGAGATATTTCTGCCATTGATTTTTTGTTCTGCTACAATCTTTCTGTGGTTTCTCTGTCACTGTTTGCTGAACAAATTGCTAGAAACACCCGTAATGTCATTTACTTCCTGATTCCTTTCACTTTTTTTCACCTAGAAAAAACATGTTTCAGGTGCTGCTGACCTGCTCTATGGAGATGGAGATTTCAGGTTCCAACAGGACTTGGCGCCTGCACACAGCGCAAAATCTA
>JAUZNJ010023664.1:0-16910 GCA_034780135.1 Jordanella pulchra | reverse complement strand
ATGTTTCGTTTTTGCTCTAACAGGGGGACAGCAGTATCCGTTACTTTGAGATCACAGAGGAGTCGCCATATGTCCATTACCTCAACACCTTCAGCAGTAAGGAGCCCCAAAGAGGGATGGGCTTTATGCCAAAGAGAGGAGTGGATGTTACCAAATGTGAAATTGCACGGTAAGATACTGCAGGTGCAGTAAAGCAGCCCAGCAAACTGGTGCTATACTTGTGAAACACTTAGTTGTGTGTTCTGTGATTTCTGTGTAGTATTTTCACCTCTCTATTCCCACAGTAAATGTTACGCTACTCACAAGTCCTTTTAATCATTCAGAAATAATTACAACTGATTATAATGGAACACCATTACATTATCCTGAAATGCTCATATCTGTAAGATAATTAGGACCATCCTTCATTTATAAAATCTATATGTAACAAAACACATGGCTGATGAACCAGTTTTAATTTGAGACATCTTTGGATTCTCCTCCAGGTTGTACAAGCTGCTTGACAAAAAGTGTGAGCCCATCACCATGACTGTTCCTAGAAAAGTGAGTTTAGCTGCTAAACTCCTGGCTTTGATCGTAATACAAACTGTGGTTAAATTGTTTATAGAAAGATGTCATTTAGGACTTATTTTATATGTATATAGTAGGAAGAACTTTAATTATTTCACACACTGCTCCCTCGCTATTAAAGAAAGATGTTAATGCTTTCAGTCAGTCCGTATTATAATGTTCTATAACAGTGAGGTTTTGGGTAGATTTTATCTGCAAATCATGTTATTACAGTTTCATTTGTTATTTCCTGACTTGAAGGTAAACATATATCTGCTTAAAATGTGTGTAACATAGTGTAAGATTATGTTTATACCCAGGGAAAAGGGAAGTCATTAATTGCTAATTGAAAGTTTCTAGAAACATTTATTCAACTAAAGTAACAATAAAAAACTGCTTTTGTGATTTTTATTTTAAAAAGAAGGTTATAAAGTATAGAGTCACTGAGAAAGAAAGCTGACCATTTTAAATTTAACACTTTTAAATCATAAAATTGGAAATTCTAATTTGAAAAGCATTTTCTAATTGTACATTTAAAATGTTATTTTTGAGTCCATTTTTAAACATACTGCAGTTTCAAAGGGTATTTTCAAAAACTTTTTCCTTAACTGATATTTAAAACCCATGATTAATACCTTTCTTAATCACACATTTAAAATGGTCATTTCTTATTCCGTTTTAATTTTCATTTTACCTTTTATTTTGAAATCCTTTTTGCAGTAACATTTTCTTTTTTACTTTAGCTTCTCCATTTCTCCTTCCTGTGACCCTTCTGGTCCCTCAGGACACTGAAAACCAGTTGAACCAATCACAGTTCAACAAAATGACCAATGAGGGAGCTTAGCATTGTTTACTGTTTGGGGTTCTCATACAACAGTGAAATTCAAAACCTAGATGGTTTAGTAATTAAAATAAAAAACAACTGAATGAGATGTTAAGCTCACAGATCACTGATCCAAGAACACTTTTCAGAACTGAAAATCAACAAACCCCACATAATTAAAATAGAGCAAAACACTTTACGTTCCACAATATTTCCATTTTCTCAGTATGAACAAAAGCTGCATATTATATTGTCATTGTTGCGATATAGATGTGAATATAATTGCAAAGGACTGCTTGAATCTAACATTTCATATGCATTATATTTAGAATGGCAGGCCTGCTCTTCATAAGGTAATATGTTTAGCTTGTTGGATAGACCAACACTTTTATATCTGTGTCTGATGTATGTTTTTTGATTGAGTTACAGGAGGTTAAAATGGACATTTATAGATATAATGGTAAAGAAAGGGTCAGAACATCTAGATAAATCATGCTCAGTATTGATATTGCAGTTTTCCCCTAACAGGGAATATTGGTTTTCCTGATATTCTGTTGCTCTAGTTTGTAACATATTTAAACAGCATATTTATAACATATAGCAGCTTTGGACGTGCAGATCATAGAGCTGCGATTGACCTGGAAAAGAAGAAACACAATAAAAGCAACTCTCTCTCCTTCCTGGACTGTCTCCGGTACAGTCCGACCTCTTCCAGGATGACCTGTACCCTGACACAGCAGGCCCTGATCCTGCCATGGAGCCTGAAGAGTGGCTGGATGGCCGCGATGAAGACCCCATCCTGATCTCCATGAGGGATGGCTACGTGCCTCCAAAGAGCCGAGAGCTCAAAGTGGCCAAGAAGAACGTTTTGGACTCCAGACCCTCCACCAGACGCAGCATGTCCACCTTGGAAACCAACAGCTTGCCTGTAAGTTTTGGATCTTTTCTGTTCAGACTTTACATCTAACTACTGCGTTGTCAAAGTTTATACTGAAATTAAATAAAAATTAGATTATTTAATATTATTTGCTGGAACTTTAGTTAAAAAATGTACTTAACGTTTTTGCCTAACATCTCCTTTATTGAACCTTTTTTTCTTATTTTTCCTTATTGCACATGTGCACAACCTTTCCCCCCAAAAACACCCATCTGTGTTTTAGTTTAGTTTCTCTAGCTGGTCACTACCCTTGACCTTTTTTTCTGTCTCTCTTCATCATTTTGCCCCTTTTCATTACTTTCCGTTTTCCTGTCTTCCTTCTTTCTGCATCTGTCTTTTTTTTTTTGGTTGTTTTTTTTCCTGTCCAGCCTCAGCTGCTTGAGAGGCTCCTGGAAGAGATTCAGAACCTGAAGGCCACAGTTTTGTCGCAGGAGAAGCGGATCTGTGACTTGGAGAATAAGCTTTCCCAGTACACCAATGGCACTGCCTGATGCACATGTGAACACATCCCTCAAAGGACTGGTCTGAACTTTAGAATCACCGTTAATCACAGAAATTTGTTTTCACTGCACTGAAATGTCTCTTCTGAATATGCATAGCCATAATGCCTCCTTTAACATATTTCTAAAGAATGTAGATAACTGATCATCTGTGAAAATTACAGCCAAATCCAGAGGTTTTGTGGTTATTATTCCTGCACAAAAAACAAATTGATATTACACCTTAATGGTAAAAGCAATGCCTTTGTGAAGTCATAGTTTTATTGATTTGAATGGACAGAAAAAAAACATGGAGTTGTGGGACTGTGCAATTGAAGGACATTGGCAAGTTGGATGAAAAGAAAATAAGTTTGTGATGTTTACAGCATTTTAACAGTAATTAATGAATGCCAGCTTTTAGGCTGTTGTTCATTTGTTAAGATGATGACAAATGTGCACACAGTTGGTTTTGCCATCCTTTTTTCTTCTGAAGAGGTAAACAAGAAAGAAAGAAAACTAAAGTGAAAGAGAAAGGAAGAACTCCATTGCCATTAAAGGAGCGTCCAAGTATGCGAGACGGTCAGACCTCGGAATACATTTCAAAATGTAAATAGTGATCAGAAAACAGGTCAAGTATGGAGCTTGTAGCAAAATGTCAAAAGAAAAGAAAACATTTGTCTGCTGTAAAAGAGTAAACATAGTCACATTATCACAATAAAAATGTTTGTTTTTCTAAAGTGGCTTCCTTATTTATTCAGCATTTAACCGAGTTCTTTCTTAACCGAGTTCCCAGGACTGGTTTGACTCATTGCCCAGATTGATGCAGGCACTTTACAAAAAAAGGCTTTTTGCATGTCTTTTCGGGAGAAAACAAAAGGAATTGCTTGTCCTAGTAAAAGTACAATAAGAACAAAATTGGCAATCTGATGTTAAAGCTTGATTTTGATTTGCAGGTTTGATTTGCTGGATCTTAAGCATGCAGTGAACGGGGCAGTTTGAGATGTTCCTCTTCAACCAGAATGTGCTTCATCCTGATTGTGAATCAATTTGCTTATCACTGGTTTGTTTAGTAAGAAACTGAGCAAAGGTATTTAAATTGAATTAGACTCATGCCTGGATTTATTTATAGCTGTCAGATTTAGATTTAAAAATAATTTCAAACAGAAGAGCAATCGGAGAGCGCAGACCTCCACCAAGCAGCTCATTCCCCTGACATATTGTGACTTCCACCTTCACACCGGACCCAGATCATGACCAAAATTTAATCATTTGTCAATGGTTATAATACGCCTGTGAAAATTTGAGCAAAATCCGTTGATAATTTTTTCTGTAAAGTTGCTAACAGACAAACAAACAAACCAACGCTACCAAAAACATGACCTCCTTGGCGGAGGTAATAAGTTAAGGGAATAAGATGAATGTTTAAAATGGAATAAAATATAGTATGAGTCTCAATTTCGGAAGAAAATGGGTAAATAATTTTTTTTTAACGTATTGGACACTTAAATTGGTAAATCAACTTAAAGTTGGTAAATCTTTATTTGCATCACAAAAGCAAGCCATGTTTTTATTAATATTAGTTTATAATTATTACCAAAATAAATATTCGTAGCATATTTCTTGAAAAAAACATAAAAAAACAGACAGACAATCACTCTACATCAATGGCAAAAACAAGAGAATAACAATGACTAAAATAAAAACACAAATCGATCATAATAATGGCCTGAGTAGTGAAAAGGTTTTTCCACATCCATTGTTTCTCAATCTAAACAGTCTGAATCTGTTTCTAGGTGTTGTGAGTAAAGTTTCTACATAAAGTGGATGATAAAAGGAGCAGAGAATGAGGCCTTCAGAGAGGATCCCTACTGTTTCATCCAGTACAGGAACCAGTATCTCTAAACCTAACCCTTGAAAACCAAAACGATTTTCTTCATTTGGTTAGTAAGATTATTGCAAGAAGAATGCATCTTAATTCCAAACAAAATATTAGACTGAAAAACACTAACTATTGCACCTGTGGGATGTTATTCAGTACTCGCTTCATTCAGTAAAAGGTATCCTAAAGCCACTATGCTGAGGCAGAGAGAGAGTGACTGAGAGACACTGATGGACACAGAGTCTCGGGCACTGAAGAGACACGAGCCAACGTTACCCACGCGGTCTATAACCAACAGCTCCATTTCAGGCGCACAGCAGGATGCAGTGTAGGACACCCGTGTTACGTTCCCAGTTCCTGCTTCCAGGCTGGTGTTGTAGGTGCCGTTGCCCTGGATGAGGCTGACGCGGTCAACACCCGCCCCGTTATCTCCATCCGTCACCCTGACATCCAGCTTCCATGTCGACGCGCTGCAGTTTTCAGGGCAGTTGGACTGCAGGCTGAGCAGCTCACAATCCGGATGGGAGAAATCACCAGCCTGTGGGGGAATGAAGAGGTTGGTTCAGTGTTGAAAGATTTTGGACAATATTTACCAGCAGGTTTAGTAGTTAGTCATATCAGCACTAAGTCTGTACATGATGAGTATTGATAGGCAATTGTTAATCTTTATAGGGACAAAAAAAGTAATAATCGTGATTGAAGTAAAAGGCAATTCTCTATGTTTGTAAACCCAAAAACTGATGGTAGGACTAAGATCTTTAATTCTCCACACATCTATGCCATGATTCCAGATCAATATCAACATACCTTAAATTTAATAAAATACCATTATGTGTGATGTTTAATGGTATAGTTGCATTACTTAATCAGTAAAGAGGCTATTTTAGTTTGACATTTACAGTGAGGTTTTAATTTCTAGAATTGTTGTTTCTTGCACTATTTTAAAATTCAGTCTTTTCAGAGACTAACTTTTTCACTTTTGTCTGATAAGCTAGATAAGTTAAGAAGATAAGAAGATAAGTCCTTCGGTGTTTGCTAAAAGATGCTGCATATTTTCTATAAGTCTTTTGTGGGGGGTGTGATCTCCTCCTCCATCATATGCTGGGGTAACAGCATCAGAGCAAATAACTTGAAAAAGCTCAAGAAGCTAGTAAAGAAGGGTGGGTCTGTTCTAGAAACACCTCTAGAACCTCTGGAGATTATTTCACAAAGAATAAATATTCATAAAGTGAAAAAGTTTCTGGACAACAGAAGATTTTTAAACAACAGAGTGTCTTCAGTAAGAGGTTTCTACAGATCCGGTGCAAGACAGACTGGTACAGAAGATCCTTCCTACCTAGCTCTATCAACACCTACAGCAACTGGTTAAGAGAAAACAAAACATGAGTTACTAAAACATTTAATTTCCCTTTGGGATAAATAAAGCATTTTTGAGTTGAATTAAATAAGATTTTAAGTCCATACCTATTACTAATCATGAGTTAGGTACCAAAAACATAATTTCTGATTTACAAGTTATACTTAAATAACATATGTTAATGTTGCCTGGGTTTAAATTGAGCTTTAAGGTAAACTTTGAAGGAAGTTCAAGTAGTTGGATTGTAGTATTTTTACCGAGTTTAATATAGAGAAGCGCAGCACAATGTAGTTTGAGTCACTTCTATTCGGAGTCTCTGCCTCGATGGTCAGGATGACATCAGAACCAGACGGGGTGTTGGTGGGCGCCGACATGGTCACTGTGCCATTTGTGCTGTTCCCACCTTCCAAGAGTAAAATGCTTGGAGACGTCAAGTCGAAGCCTTTATTGTTGGAGGCTCGGATGGTTACGTTTCCATCCGATCCACTCCATGCCACGGTGAAGCGCACAGAGACCGGTGTCCCTGGTACCAAGATGTTTTCTGAATCGGCCTGAATAAAAAGAGAAGCAAAAAGTTTAAAGTTGAATTTTTTTATTATTTATTCAGAATTGTGTTCATTCATACCACAGGTTTACTCACAGTCAGAGTCAGATTGGAAGCTCTGAAGTTAGTGGACGACTGTCTTTGAAAATCAGTTGAAGAACCCTGATTTCTCCCTTTTACTCGAACTGAAAACTCTACTTCTGGCATCACATCGAACTGCACTAAAAAGTCTCCGTCTCCCTGTGAAACAACAGCTCCTGTAATCTCCTCTGACCCAGTTGATGATTGCACCAGAGCAACTTCCTTCACAGTAGGAGAGTTACTTCCTGTTATAGACACCAACAACCTGCCAGTGACACCTTTAGATAAACAAAAACGGTATAATTAATGCTTACATAGTCATGATTGAAACATTCAATTCATTCAAACAGGTGGTTCTACCTGCTCTTGGACGTGTGTCTAGAGTATCAAATCCACCAAAAGGACCCTCAGACGGCTCGACGAAGTCAAACAAGAAGTCAACAGAACTCTGGCCTGAAAAAAAGGCAAACATTTAAAGTGTCTCCACGAGTTTTAGCAACAAAAAACGAGCAACCAACAGGCTAATGGTGCAACTGGAAAATAGCTTCACTGCAAAGTTTAAGAAGCAAAAGGAAATCTCTGGGCTGGTGAAGGGACAGACGGTGAAAGTCCAGAAGGTTCCGCCAAAGCAAACAGATTATTATATTATCTTTATGGATAATTTGGTTTTCTGTGCTTGGCTTAATTTCTTCATCTTGTTTTAGTTTGTTTCGTCACAAATGTGTATCTTAGTGGAGGTTTTATTTACTCTGTTTTTTTAGTTGGGAAAAACTGTTTAGCATCACGTCTACTTTTTTGGCAGTTCTATCCGATTCTTGACACATGAACTTATTAAAATCGAATTATTAATGCTCTGATTAATCGATTGCTGTCAAGTTCCAGGTCTACATTATTAGATAATAGCTGAAATTTTATGGTTCAAAAAAAAACTCAGAATAGGATAATCCCTTTCAACCTAAGGAACGTCTTGCATGTCTCTGTGTAACTTATGCATTGTGTGTAAATTAGGCAAAAGAGCAGAAAACTGTGTGCCACATAATGAGAAGTTCATGAAATCTGGAGTTCCCTGCTGTAACTGGAGATTATATACGTAGACCTATACAATACAATAGAAGTAGTAAATACCTGTTACAATGATTTTACAAGATATGGAATGTGACCTAAAAATGGTTGAAGAGGATCTGAGTTTTCTTCTACTGTATAGGAACATATTCCAGGGCAGTCGGAAGGCTTAGTTTATAGCTACAGATGACGCGAGTCTCTCACCTATGACTCTTAGGGTGTATGGGTTAGTCGACACCATTTGTATTCTCCATTCTCCAACTTGTTTTGTTAACTGCGCCGTCATGAAGTTTCCCACAGACTGAAGATTAGTGAGCAATGGGCCCGACTGGTCCGTGCTTTGCTGAGATGCACCTGAGAATAAGGACAATAATAAGCATACTTTGAGTGTCTGTTAACACATGAGTCTCTAAGCTAATCTTAACTCTGTAGAGTAAAAAAAAAAACAAAAAAAAACACTATGCTTTGGATATTAAACACCCTTAATAATGATTACCATTTCAAAATAATGGAAACAAAAACTGCTCACATGGAACTTTGTTAAAAGATGTTTTTGAGATTGGAAAAAGGTCAAAGATTCATAGAGAAAGAAGCAGATCTCTAATATGTGATTTGTTATGGAAAACTATAACAATTACTTTTGAGGAGGCTCAAACCTAACAGTCCGAGTACATTAGAAAGGTGTTTTTACCTGTTGGGCTTGTAAGTTGGAAAGTGACAGACTTGCCGGTAATGTAAACTCTCAGGTTTGTAACAGTTTCATCAACTATAAAGTTAAAACTATCCGTCTTTCCTGGGCTCCTGGATGCCTGCATCAGGGTCACCTAAGAGATCACAGTAACATGTTAGACTAGAGAGATCTTTTACAAAGAACCATGTTGACTTGTGTAGACATTACCACAGAGGAGCTGGCAGACTGGGCTATGATTGCTGCTGCAACAGGAAGTTGGGTCTTTGTCACCTCAATGGCCTGACCTCCTGATGCATGAGCCAGGTCTCTATACAGCTGAGCTTCAGGTTCATTGATCGCTCTTGTCAGGGGTTTGTTGCTGCTTCTCCTCTTGCGACGATTAGTCTCTACTGTGTCTGTAATCATAAAATTGACCTGTAACATAAAAGACAAATATTTAAACAAAAACAGTGATTATCAACTTCATTGATCACTGCAAATGTACATTACAATGAAAAAAATAAACTAGGATAGCCAACTGGTCAATCAAGGCGCAGAAGAAATCATTTCCCTTAATGCGTATCATTTTTTTTTTATAAGTAACTCTTCAATATATTTTAGGGGGATATGAAAGATCAGCTCAAATTTATACAGAACTTAAGAGGAATAGAAGATTGTTCTGCACACAGGGTGATAATGCAAAATATTCAGTGTTTGTTTTATTTGACCACAACACATCTATCCACAAGTTTTCTCTATGGCTTGCTACCAATTCAAAGATATTTACCTTCTAAATCTAATTTCAGGAATGTATTTCTTCTCCTTCAAACAGGGGAAATTTGTCAAAATGCTGTTTTAAATGAGCTTGATTTAAATATCGTCACGTTTTTTTCCTTATTGGAGCATTCCTTTGTGTTTAAGACACTCGTTGCTCTTTGTTTTTTATAAAACTTTCAATACTTTTACAGAAAAAATGGATATAAACTGCTCACAAGTTAGTTAAGGGACTTTTGAACTCCACTATTTTAATGTTGGTTTAACTATGCATCAGAGAAAACGCTTGAAAAAATGTTAATTAGATTTTTGTATATAACAAAAAACTATGAACTTGAATGTTTTTTACATGGCACTATAAAATCATTCAATATTAATATGCAAACAGTTACCACTGTCTGGGTCCGCTCAGTCAGGGCGATCACTGTGTTCTTTAGGTGTTTGTCTTTAGCTGCTGCATCCGTGAAGAGGAAGATCTCGGAGTTGAACGGAGCAGAAGTTAATGCCAGCTGTAAGAGAATGCATGTATAGAATAAAGATCATTTTAATCCTATCTGTTTATTTAATCCTATCTGTCTGTTTCGGTCAGCAGGGTTGAAGACATTTGAACCCAGACAGCATTACCTGCAGTCCAGAGAGACTCATTTCCTCCTTATCTCCTCCGCCAGTAACTGTTAGATGGTCCACAATATTCTTGAAAAGGTTGGCATCCGATGTTCGAATCAGTGGCCCAAATCCTTCATAAGCAAAAGAAGAAATCAGAAATTGCATTTACAGTTTGACAAGCTTGTTAGATCGTTTAACCTTACCTGGATCGCTGAAAGGTACGAGGATGTAGAGTGATGGTTCATTGTCTGTTCCCTTGTATCTCTCTATGATGCTGGAGGTGACGGTCTTCACCACTGCAATGTCATCGCTCATGCTTTTCGAGGTGTCAGTGACAAAACAAAGAGCTCTGCTTGATCCTCTTGTGATTCCCACCATCCTGCAGTTAACAAATAGTTGGACAAATATAAACCAAAAAGCAATAATGAAACACTGGTCTGTAATTAAAAAAACATACTCTAGGAAGGATCTCTCTCCAGCTGCCAGTCGAATATCTTCCAGCAACTGACTGGTTGCAGCAATTGCCAGGTTTGCTGCTTGCGTGTGGAGATGTCCATGCTCAGACTTTGAGGAATCCTTGTTTATCCCACCCTTTGGTTCGATCTTACTAGTTTGATCGACTCCTCCTCCATGACTGCACTTCCCTTGAATTGAATAGGAAAAAGGAGATAACTAATTCTGCACGGCTAGGTTTCCTTTTGAGAAGTCAGAAATTTTCTATAGGAAAGATATTATTATTTTTATTATTATGGACCTTACAACAACAGCAGGGCCTCCTTCCAATAACCCTAATCTTTAGCTCTCATTAGATTTTCTTTTTTAGTCTCTTTCAAGACTTTGGCTCAGCAACTTTAACACTAACTTTATTTTATTCCTGTCGGAAGAAACATGTCAGTCAAATTATTTTAAGACATATGATTAATTTAAGTTTTCAGTGCATTTTAAGCAATAAACTGTTTTTATTAACTCTGCACACTCAAAGAGAAAAGGGAAACTATGATGAAGCTAATTATCTTACTAAACCAGAAAGACCAGTTAAAGGAGCATACATGGCAGGAGGGAATGTGGCCTGAGGGCAAAAACAGAATAATCACTGTTGCAAAACTGGTTTCATTGTGTATATTTAGTTAGCTGAACTCATTTTTCAGATGTTGATCATTTCTGAACCTAATTAGCTTCCAACTGAAGCAACTAACATAAGACTGCAAAAGCACTGCTTTTGTTTATTGAAGCTAGGAGGATCCCTACCTTTAATCTGTTCTAAAAATATAATTAACTTGACAAAGTAACTGGTACTTAAGGTCTTAAGAGAAAATCTTAATTTGATAGTTATATTAACAGACGCAATAGGATTGTGAAAGTTTCATTGTTTCTGTTTGATCAAACTGTGATAAAATCACAAACAAGACAATAGTAGAGGAACTTGAATCAAAGTACTTCTGATTCATTTAAGATATTCTGTGTAATCTAATTCTACCCATAGTGCCTTTTGGGGAATTTAAGGAATTTATTGTTGCTTTAACAGAATGGGGAAGAATTAAAGGAGAAGTGTTAAATGCACAATTCAATAAAAGCAGTTGATTAGATGACTGTCATGTAATGGAAACTGGTCCCTACTGAGGATTTGTTGCAAACAACCACAGGACTGATTTTAATTTGCATTTCTAATTTCAACTGATCTGAACCTTATGCAGCTTGATCCAAATGTGTCTAATGAATAATGAATAAGGATGGATTCTGAAATTATTGGCAACTATTTTGTTTGCCGAGTACAATAAGAATTGTTTTTTATTGTGAATTGACGCTTTGTGTTTTGCAGTCCAAAACTTTCTTAATAAATCCTTGTTGCTCTGAGTTATACTTTACATTCTAATTGCTCCAAAACAAAAGGTTTAGCATTTCAGACCAAACTCTATTAAAAAGTTAACTTTGCCACACTCCCTAAAAGTTGATTGAAAGAACACAGACTATTATTTAAGATTGTTTTCTAAACACAATAGCGAATTTTGATTAGAAATTACCAAAATGGCATTTTATAAAAAAGATCTAAATAATAACTTTAAGCCTTTTAACATTTAACTGTTTTTGTAAAAAAAAAGAAAAAGTTATTTCAGCTTTACCTTTCAGTAAATAAATGGTTTAGCATTGATTTTAATTTCCAAAATTAGTGCTGTAAATCTCTTTCAAAATAACAGTTGGAATTTACTATTCATAATCCAGCTTCAATTTAGAGATGTAAATCTTGGCTCCTTGTCTTCCCATGAAAAACTCACCGTCAGTCTGGAGTTAAACTAGATTAGGACTTTAGATCTGATGCAAATTAGCTCCGTTATAAAAATAATATTTTTCAACTAAGCAAAGTTTCCTAAATCAAGAAATCCTGTCTTTGTAGACAGGATTTTGGAAAAATAAATTAATTTATTCCTTCATGTATTAATGCCTTGACTATAGTAATATTCTGTGTCTTGATGTCAGACAGGCTGCCCACAGCATCTTCACCCTGTTCAGAAATGCAGCTGTTTGATCACACAGGCAGAACATCAGGTCTGCTCTGCTTGCTCTCCACTGGCTCCCTCTGTGCTACAGAACTGATTTTACAATATTTATATTTGTTTTTCAATGTGTTCATCGCCTTGCTCCCCCTTATCTTTCAGATTTGATTCACTACTATTATCTTAGACCAACTCTAACATCCATTGATCTGCTGCTGCTGACGGTTACAAGGTTAAGGCTAAAGCTTATGGGGGGGGGATCGGATTGGGCTTTAGTGCTTCTAAGCCTCTGGTTATGTAATTTGTTACCTCTGCATGTTAGACGGACTCCTGGCTTCTTTTAAATCCTTTTTGAAGACTCGTATTTCTGTCTTGGTGTATAACACAGCATATGCTGTTTGTTGTTTCTCCTATGCATGCTCCCTGTTCTATTTCATTCTGTACTTCGATCAAAATTCAGTTTTTTATTGTGCTTTAGAGATTAAATGGAATTAGATTAAAACTTGACAAACGTCAGGCGACACCGTTTACTTTGGAGTCACATAAACTGCAGATTTGAAATTGAAACAAAGAGCTTCAAATGTTATTGCTGGAAAACTTCAGCAAAGGTTTTAGAGTGAGAACATCTAATTAATAAAATTGTTTTTCAGCCTTTTTTCTACAATTCGTTGCATGGATACTATAATAGCAGGAGAGACCCTCAAGACACCACTTGAGTTAGATCACATACTGGATTTCACATGAATTTTTCTGAATAAATAAGTTAAAATAAAAAACAAAAAGCCTCTAAATTTACCGGGTGGTTTGGTTGAGACAATGGGTACAATCCCAAAGTACCCAGAAGTCAGGATCTGCTCATTTATGATGTCCTCCAGAATATTGTTGGTGCAGTCGTCTCCGTCACAGTTGCGACAGGTGGCTCTGCTTTTATCTGATAATGGGTGAGTAAATGTTTCAGATGTCATTTTAAACCTTCCATTCGAATATATTTCACAAATGCCATCAGCTGTAAACCGGTCCATCAGCTCATTGCATCACTTTACCTGCTATGTTACCAATGCTGGTTTCTGCTCTGATCAGATTAGAGTTTGGGGCGGTTTTTCCCAGCTCCACCCAGTTACTGTGACTGTAGAAATCCTTCAAAATGAACAAGAAAAGACGAGTTATCATTTAACCCAAGATACTTTCAATGTTTAAAGAAAAGGTAAGAGATTTTATTAACTTGCAAAGGATGCATAATCTCTCCCAGTTGCTGTCGGGCAGTCTCATAATTCTCCATCCTGTTGCTGGCTTTGACAGCAGCAATTCCCTCCGTGATGATTCCTCTTCCTTGACCAAACATCTCTTCATCAAAGTGGTAGCTTGCATTCAAGGCATAGCGGATGTCCACTCGGATGTTCCTCAGCGTGATAGACTTTATGGCTTTGAGGAAAGTCTTCAAAGACTGTGAGGCACCACAAGCAGCCACCACATTTTCTGCAGTATATGGCTGAGCCTATTGAGGTATATTTGCACAATGATGAGAACATTATAAAGAGGTATAAAGAGAATAATATAAAGGCAGGGTATTCTTACTGGAAAATTGAAGTTGATTCCTTCAGCCACGGCCAGAGCACGGCATGTCTGCACAGTTTCATCCAGAATTGCTTGCTCTGTGATTTCCTGGTGATTTAAAGAGTCTCCAGGCAATATTTCAAAAGCCTGAGTTCTGGTGTGTAGGAAGAGGAAACAAAACACACCGAACCACAAGCGGATCATAGCTCCAACTTTCACCAACACCTAGAATTCAGATCATCTTTTATTAATCATCAGTCATTTGTATTGTGTGTGAAACAGATACTGCGAGTATAGTTTTGAATACATAATCTAAATGCCTCAAATTATGGCATTAATCCCAAATGTGAGTATATTCAAACTTCTGATCCAAACAGCTCATCATCAATAATCATTTCCTTACCACGATTGTGAGCACGATCAATTATTTGCTTCTTTGGTACCAATAACCTCCGAAGCAACTTTAAGAACTTACATTAACCCAAACAGTTCACGTCAGTTTGAAAATGGCATTTAAATCAAATACATTTGATTCTTTAATCTGATAGCTGACTAAAAGTTTTTAATAAGTCTTAGAAATGTTATTTTCTTTGTAAATTATTCTCAGGGGATATTTTAGTTCTGTTGGATTTTGGTTTACCTTTGTAATGCAGTCAATTCTAGGCTTTAATTTGTTTAATAGTTCTTCTAGTTTTGTGTGTATTTGTCTGCTTTTTGCAGTAGAATTTACCTATCTGCCTCTGACACACCTAAATTTCCACACGGTGGCCTAATAAAAGGTATCTTTGCTCTATTTTATCTTACTTTAAACTTACTACAATGAAAGAGCTCATTCTCATAGTGTTTCTCTTTGATTAGAGATGAAGGAAAAAGCGACTCACCTGATTGATGTCCAGCTGGTTTTGTGGTTGTTGTTTCAACACCTATTTCATATGGGTTAGCTTTAAGGCGGAGTCCACTGGACTCGCTTTACCTGCTAAGGGTGAGCATCTAGGTGGAGTCAAGCTCACCTTGTTTTGCTTTTTCTTGTAATCATGTGGTACTGCAGATTATAATCTGTTTCTCGACACTTTGGCGTTTACATTTCACATTTATATGGACAGTCAAGGTTTTTACTGAAAATCTGCTGTTATATTGAACACAGTTTAGTCAAACCCAAAGTTATTCTTTGTTTTATGTCCCCTTATTTTTTGTTTTGTTTTTCCATAGATAATTAAAACAAAGGTGAGTGAATGCTTACATTTAGCAATGCATGCTGGTTGCTCATAATGAAACGCTGACAGGTGCCAAGACAGCTTTATGAATAACCCTTTCGATCATAAGATGAAAATCTGCAAAAGCTGCAGGGCAGGATCTCTGTCTGGATGTGCATGGCAAATGAGATTTTACTTTTGGTTTCTAATCAGATGAAGGCTCACCTTGACAACATAGTTCAGATTGATTTTACATTTACACATTAAATATTAGAATTTTAATTGTCAGAAGATGCTTAAAAAACATCCTGTTGATGATTGTTTTAGTTCTTTTTAAAGTTTAGCTATACTGGGAACCAAAAGTTCCATATAGCATTTATAGCATCCTACTGTTGCTATTACAACTATTCTGATGGTTGGAAAAGAGCTGTTTATAAAGGCATTAAATAACACCCAGCATGAGGGTCTAGCATAAGAATCCCAAGCAGAGAACACCTGGCTTGTGAGTCAGAGAGTTTATTTACATAAAAAAAAATGTGTGGCAGCGCGGCTTTTGTATTTTCAGTGTGTTTACTACCAACTCAAACACATTTTAAGATGACTTGCAAGCATTATTTTTCTATACCAATATGCTTTCCTATGTGAACCAAACTGATATGTGATTGTGTGGTAGAGCAATTACCTTGCCAAAATAAATGAATAAATAAATAAAAAGATTGTCTATTAAATATTCTAAAATGATATAATCATGAAAAATGTTTGGTCCAGGATGATGCACAAACTAAGCATTCTAACAACTCGACCTGGCCAAAGGTTACCCTTCATGCTCATTGTTAAAAACATTACGACTGTAATGGAATATTTTAGGAAGATAGGTCATGAAGCTCTAATGTTTGTTGTTTAATGTTGAATTATAAATCAAATAGAGATTTTTAATGAACTGCTAATAACCACCACAGCGAAACTATACCATTAATGATACTATGTTATTAAGATATTTAAGGAAGATATTGTTAGCATGACTCACATGTTTTGTTCCATTCAAGATGAGACGCATGTCTGAAAGCTGAAATCTGAGACCTCTTTTGTTAGGAGTTGTTTTCTCTCCAACTACCTTTCATTGAATTAGCTAACAATGACACCAATAACACCCTATTATTAGGGAGGTTCATGGTATCATGTGAATTTAGTTCTACTGAACAGCACAACTGGCTTTAAAAACTAGCATAATCCCCCTTAATAACTGTGAATTTAAAAAGTCATTCAGAATAATGAGGAAACATGTTAAGTGTTTTGTTTTGTAAACTTATTTCACATTTACCACATCCTGTTTGACTGAGAATCTTTATCACACTCAATGTAGGTCAGTGTGTTGAGGTTTATCTGAAAAATGCATCTAGGTATGTGTCTTGTCATTTACACTAACCAAACCGGTTGGTTTTCATCTTCCTTCTTTTCTTAGCAATACGGGTTCTGTACTCTTACATACAGTATAGGAAATAAGCTTGTGACATGGTGCTACAAAAGTACAATACTTACAGAAACACCTGCCTGATTTGTTTCTGTCTGTTTCATATATGCTAGCTTAAGCATTTCAGTCGAGTAAACAAAAAGATTCAGTTTTCTGCTGCTTATAGTGAAAGCACAGGGTGAGATTTGTGTGTAGAGTCATATCTTTCCATGAAGTAAAGGCATGTAAATCCTTTCTGTGGTTTAATTTGTTTAGTGGTTGATGGCCTGGCATGAGACACCACTCGTTCCTCCATGCTCCGGCATTATTTAGAATAGAATAGAATAGAATAGAATTCAACTTTATTGTCATTGCACTGTCGTAAGTACAAGCAACGAAATGTAGTTTGCATCTATCCAGAAGTGCTATACAGGATATAGATGTTTATATACAGGTTTAC
>JAUZNJ010023663.1:0-42578 GCA_034780135.1 Jordanella pulchra | reverse complement strand
AACAAGACACACCTGGGAGCAATCAGGGAACACAGGGAGCACAGAGAACAGAAACTCAAACACACAAGGACAGACGGATCATGACACTGGCACTGTGCAGTATGTGAGTCACTGACAGGGTTAGAAGAAGAAATGGGTCAGATTCAGATCTGGGATGCAAACATTTGCAGTGACTTCATGTTCAAATATGGGTCACATTTTAGAAAAGAAATAAAGCTTTTATTCTATTCTATTTTACCGTATTCCTCATAAATAGCCATTTTGTTTTGGGTTTCAAAGATAAACTATCTGTTCAATGCATACATCTTTGTGTTTTTAATACTAAATGAAATACTAAGAAGTTTATATAAACAGGAGAAGTTATTAACAAACCCAGCACAATTAGTGTTCAACCTTAATTATCACCCTTGTTATCATTCCTCCTATCATCATCCGCACCCAACAATATTATTCATATAATTATCAGGATACACATTATAATCCTTAAAATTATTTTTTCCTTGCTTCACATCATACTTATTCTTGTCCTTATTCATCAACCTCATTAATGTCATCCTCATAATCAATATTCTCATCACCTTCATTCGTATTATCAGCCTCATTTAATGATGTTAACATACCCTTGACATAAACATCCTCACTGCCATAATCCTCATAATCTATGTTCTCTACATAGTTGCCTAAATAATAATCTTCTTTTTATCAACCTTTTCCTTCTTATTTCATACTCATATTTATCATCAATCCTCATTATCATCTTTAGCCATCATCTTCATATTAATATTGTCCTCTTTATCTCTATGATCAAAATCCTCCTCCTTGTAAACTCTATTTAAAAAACACAGTTGCAATGCCATCCTTCATGAATATAAAAAGAAAGATAATGCAGAAGAAACACTTTTACCATTTTGTTTTCCACATAAAACTTAAAAAACTAATCATTACAATGGAAACTGTATGTATTTTAGGACATACTAAAGAACTTCCACTGATAATACATACTGTTTACTGTATGTGTACCTGGAATAGTTCAAATTATACACAGAGAAAAGAGTAGTCAAAGATTTTACTCAAGTAGGAGTAGTGATACTTTAAAAATATTACTCAAGTAAAAGTAAGAAGTACAGCACAGAAAAACTACTCCTAAAAGTACATATTTGTAAAAATGTTACTCAAGTAAATGCAACTAGTTACTAGCCACCCGTGCTATTTACTAGGTGGTTACCGTCACAACTCAGAGCTGCTTTATTTCTAACAAATTAAGGATGATGCTGCTGTGAGGTCGCGCTCACAGTGAAAGTATGGCAGATCATGAGCTGAGAACAGGAGAGACAAAGCCAAGAGACTAAAAGAAAGATTAACTAACTAACTAGAAGGCAACAAGATGTCAGACATTTTCCTCCCACTGCTTGACCATTATTCAACAAGGCAGATCCTTTGTTGAAAATTATTTCTTGCTTTTCTCTAAAATATCAACACTTACAAGTGGCATTGAGTAAATAAAGATTCATGTAAACAGAATTGTTGAAAGTTAATAAATGTGTTTAATAATTTCATTTTTATTTAATGTCAGTGTTATTGAACTTCTTTGGGTCGTCTTCATTCCCGGGTATGAAATGGGCATATCACAAGATTAACGTAAACACAGTTCAGGATGGAGCCATCGCCATGGTAACCTCCTTTTTTTTTTCCTTCAACCTTGTCAAAAGGAATATGAGCAAGGGGAACTGAAGCTGGTAGCAAAGACAAAATAGGAGCACTCAGTTTATGCGGATATAGCTCATTCCCATGTTCTCTGCTAAGTGAGCGTTCAGGTAACTCGGGCCTGCTATGCATATGGTTCTCTTTCATCACAAAACCATTACAGTCGGTGCTCAGACTGCAAGAAACCATCAAAGACTCAGATGGGTCCTGAAATAATCATAAGTGGATCTGGCTATGACCTGCAAAAGAAAGCTTGTCTGCATCAAAGTAGATTGTTTTAAATCTGCCTGCTTGTATCAGGGTAAAAGGTGTCACATCTATTGAAAACATGTGGTCTGTAAAAAAGATACAAGACTGTTAAGATGTTATTTATTTGAGTGAAACGCCACAGCTTTTGCTCCCTTTAGCAGATTTAAAGTGGTCCAGTCTTAACCCTTTAAAGCCAGATCCATGAAGTAATGGACAAAAAATTCTGATTTTTTATTATAAGAGTTCTCATTGAATTCTATGAAAAATTATGAAAAAAAAACATACATTTTGTATAAGTTAAATTTGATCATTATTTGCATACATTTTAATGCAGTAGACATTTTTGTATAATCTTTTATACATTTTCTGTTCCATACATATTTCTGATTTATTAAGTCGGGTTCTCAAGAGCGAAAATATCCCACTGATGATGCAGAGCTCTCAAAAATTCATGTATCAAATATGATACATTTGGCTTTAAAGGATTAAGATAAACCTCTGTGTTACGTCTGATCAAGTCCTGTCATTTAAACACCATATTAAAATATTTCAAGAATGTCTTTTTTCATCTTTGGAATTTTCCACAAATTAGAAATATCTTGTCCAGGTGTGATGCTGAGAAACTTGCTAAAGCATTTGTTACTTCAAGGCTGGACGGCAGAAAGTCTTTACTCTGAGGAAGTCCACAAATGTAATTAAATGCCTTTAGATTATTCTGCAGCTAAAGTTCTGATGATAGTTAAAAAAACTTATCCTACTTTAAGTTCCCTTCATTGATTCCCTGTTGAATCCAGACTATAATATAAAATTCTAGATGTTAAGTTAAAAAAACCCTAAAAAACAGGCTAACAGAGATGTGATTGTTTCAGCATTTCATTGGAAAAACCATATCTTACATTTAGTTGACATTACTAGAATTTTAGTATAATACAGTATATTGGGAGGCAGATGTTTTAGACATCAGACTCCTCTCCTGTGGAACAAACAACCTATTCTAACCCTGACTACCACTAAGATTAGGCTTTAAACTTTCTTATCTTTAAAACTTACAGACTTGCTCAGGTTATAAGGATCTATATCTATAGTTATTCTGCTATATGCTTAGGCTGCTGGAAGACAAACACCTATTTTATTATTCTGCTTTGTTCCACTTTTACAATTTTGCAGTAATTGTTCAACTTATAACTTTATCTTCTCTCTGCCTTTTTTTCTCATAGTAGCTACATCTGGTCTGGTGATTTGTTTAGCTATGACACCATCCTGGGGGGATACATCAGTTGGGCTCCTGCTGTCAAGAGCATCGGTTATAGATGATAGAGTTGAACCTGTTTTTCTTTGTTAAGTCCTGTTTCTCTCCTAGACATACAGTAGCTATGGGCTCAGCCTTTACTGTGACAAACTGTTTATGTTCTCATTCATCCTTTTGACCTGAAAACTAGAAGATAGTTCATCTGCTTACCTGCCTCTTTCTAGGACAAAGCCACTTATGAGCTGCAGTAGATTACGATTACCTTCTCTAACATTGAGAATATTTATGGGTCATTCCTTTGATGTTTTTTCTGTATGTCTGCTTCTGTCTCCTTAAACGCCCAGTCAGCCTCAGCAGAAGCCTTGTTCTGCTGGAAGTTTCTTCCTGTTAAAAGGGAGTTTTTCCCCTCCACAGCTGCTACATGCATGCTCATTGTGAAGGATTGATGTAAAGTCAATGATACTATGTGAATGTCTACTGTAGCTACGTGCTTGTCCAGCAGGAACAAATTCTGGATAATCAATGACTCTGTGCAATTAGCTGGGCTTCCTTAAATGGAAAACAATTAACCAATCTGCCTACACGATTTGAATTGAACTGAATCACTTACTGTGAGCTTAGTTCCAGGATAGTCTTTCAAAATTACTTCACTGGCAGAAAAATTCATTTTGATGTTTGAGATTTCTGTGTTTTTCACAAATTTATCAAGAGATGAAGGAGCAAATTATGTCTGTTTTTATAAAGCTCGGAATTTAAAAACTTGTTTTGAATGTATCATTGATCAGAGTAAAAGTATATAAACCAATTAAAATAAATTGTCTTTTTAAACATTTTTAGGGGCTCCTCGAACTTGTATTGAAAGTAACATAGGTGAACTACATATGAATTTACCTCTATGTCAGATCATGTAATTTAAATTACTGCAGCATGAACAGAATGACATAATTTCCTGTAATAATGCCAACTCTGAGCTGGCAAAGCAGTTCAGTTTGCCAGAAAACATGAATGTATTGACACCTGATTAGTAAACACTGGGACACATTCTGTCTCTGGCATCCTTCATTTTCTTTTCTAGTGTAAGAATACTAACCCAGAAACCTATTTTCTGCAACTGGTTGAATGAAACCATCCAAGTCCTGGTTACATCATCAGAGAGAACAGACATTTGGCTCAACTTGGTTACAGCCTGAAAATGCTTTGCTGACTCATGAATAGACCTGAGATTTGAACTTAACCAGTTTCCTCAAAGACATGCCATCTGTAGAGAGAGTCTGTCAGATTTCACATGGAAAGTTTTTATTAGCAGAGAAGAAATGCCTCCACTGACATCCAAAACTTGATGCACATTACATAATACCATAAATCTTCTGCTTTTGGTAAACTCATTTCAGAAAATTGATTTATAAAAATCATAAAAAACAGACTCACCAGTCCTGCACAGCGCCGAAGGATTCCTCGTTGGTAATGTCATACATGAGGATGAAACCCATGGCGCCGCGATAGTAAGCGGTGGTAATGGTCCTATAGCGCTCCTGGCCTGCAGTGTCCTACACAGAGACATCATCATTTGGTATTACTGATCCAGCCTTGGACAGCCAAAGCTGCACATACAAGAACACAGTGTCCATGAGCCGGCTTTTACATTATTAATGCACTGCTATTAATACAGATAAAACCTGACCTGCTTGGTGTAGCCATGGCTGCCATTTTTGAAGCCTTTTCTTTATTATACCCCCTAGCAAGAAACTAATTATGATATCAATAGCTTCATGAGCTTCAAAATGATAAGGAGCCAGGAGTATATCCTCTGTATTAGCTGATGAGATTGATTTTGTCTTTTTCTGAATACAATAATCGATCAGCTACAAAAATCTTGACATGCTTTTTATTTAAAAAGGGCTAAATATAGAAATTTGAATTAATAGGCGATTTTGTGTGCATGTAATGATCAATGTGTCAGACAAAAGAGGTTGAGAAAATAAATAAGAGTATCTACAGTTGGGAAATTGTACTGTTCTTATCACAGTTACAGTTAGAGTTGTATTATGGATTACATAATTCAAAATCTCTCCAATTCTTCATGCTGTTACTGTATGTTTACAGATTTGTTCTTACACCCACAGCAAGTTTGTTTCCAGGCTGTGTGTGAATCATGGCAGAGGACTTCTGACTGCTCTACTTGGCTCTCTACGAACAGACGGCAAACAGGCAGCTCTGGATTGTGTTTGCTGTGGTAATCTGGCGTTCTGTTTGCCTGCACACAGTCGCAACAGTGGGCCTGTTATAGCCAGAGGACACATCTGACCTACACTCCACAGAGACGCAGCTCACAGCCGAACAGCCCTGTTTCCATGTCCCTCACTGCAGCTGAGACTTTGTGTCAATTTATGCCGTGACCAAAACCAGCACCCAGCCTATAATGTACACTAATACTAGTTCTATACAGCATGTAGTGATTTAAAAAGGTTGTTCTTCTTACTGTTTCATGCTATTAACTCATACTTCAATTTATTTAGACCTAAACAAAGTAACAAAAGTCTGCAAAGTCTACTATACATTTGATTTTAACACCTTAATCAACTTAATTCAGCTCTTATATAAAACCCAGTTTAGCTAATTAGCTTCAGAAGTTAAAACTTTGTGAGTAATTTAGACAGAGCTTTTTGGTAAGGTTTGTTTGACCAAAGTTCATCATAAAATCTGAAAAACGTGCTAGACAGGCCAGAGGGAAAGGTGCTGACAAATACAAAGCAAGTCCGGTTATATCATAATTTTCTAAGAGATAAAAGATAGATATTTAAACAATATTTAGAATGGCCTCGCTAAAGATCCAGGTCTCAATCTAATTGAAGCCATAAGTTAGTGTGAGCTATTGCATAGCATAGAAAATTAACAAAGATAGTCAAATCTAGTCGTGATACACAAAACAGCTTCTAATAATGTTATTTTCTTTGACAGCTGGTGATCGTGTTGAATATGCGTAAAAAGAATGAATGCTACACAAAATAATAGAAAGAAAAATAACAACATATATATTTCTTTCATGTTATTGCGAATAAACCAGGAAAGGCTTGATTTAGTTTAATCTAAATTTTATTTCTTTGTATTTGTAATTGTACTTTTTTAGTATTTTAGCTGCTTATTCATACTTGACTGAGTTCTTAACAATTATCCAAGAACCTTTAGTGTTGTTCTTTCACTGGATATTTACAAAACAGAAAAAATCTGCTTCAGCCCAGGAAACTTGAACACTTTGAATTTGCTTGGTAACTAATGGTCAGCAGAAATCAGAAAAGCAGCTCACATCTTAAAGCAGAAAGACAGCAAGCTAAAATACGCTTGGTGCTAAAAACCCTTTGTTCTGTACAGTAATTGTCTGTTTTTAATGCTATTGCCATCAATTGGGTTTCATTCACCATAACAGCATACATTTAAAGAGCACCTCCCATGTATTATGACGTGAGACAACCACAAAGACTTTAGCCAAATCCCATCTCTTTAAAAGGCCTCTTTACTGTATGTCTCAGCTCTTTTTCCACCGATTAAAAGAGGCAGGCCAATTATCTGGATGCATAGGCTATGCTTTTTGTCTCAGAATATGCTTGTCTTTGCTGCTGATGAAAACACATTATCCTGATTAGCCTTCATCTTCATGTTCACACAAGATGTTTCACATTTTGAGGATGGATAATTGCTGCAAAGGGTAGAAAAAGAGCAAAACCTCCATCAGGAAGAAAAGAAAGAGACAGAAAGACAGACAGACATGAAGTCTTTCTTTTTTTTGTCGCTAGTCTCTGGGGTAAAGGGAGACAATCTGCTTCAACTGCACTGATGAACTACCAATTAAACAGGTTCAAACTCTTTGGTTTCCCACACGTTCTGAGAAAGGTGTTGCTTCTGCGTTCTCTGTGCCACTTTAACACTTACTAGTCTGCTGTCAGTTATGCTGAAACTTCCATCTGCCTCCACACTTAGATCAGAGTGCTAGGAAGCACAATGAAATAATTCACAGATTTTTTTAAAATAGAGAAAATAAATCATCCCCTATGTTAGTTCTATGAAATGATAGTTTGAAAAACAAACAGTACTGATTACGTTTCATCTGAGATTTTACAAAAGTTTCTTTTGGGTCTACTTATTCTAGCTCCTTAATTTCAGCCAATTATATGACGATTTAAAATCAACGTGAAAATACTAATCCTTTAGCTGCCAAAAGATACATAGTTAGAGCTTTTTCTATTTAAGAAGTCATGTTTGTCCAATTAGTGAGAACACTGACATGAACTGTATTAATGCTTAACAGCTGTGCTGTTCTCATTGTTGCTCCTAGAGATATAGGTCACCTGTAATATATAAAAGCACAAAATAGTAAAAAAAAAATAACAAAAAACAGACCAAATAAACACTATATGTATATCTTTATACAACAGCACCTTTCAGTGACAGGAATCACATTGTAGGAACAAAGCAAAAGGATCTCATCTCCAAGAGAACTTGGAGGCATCAGATTACAATTTACACTGAATCTTAAAATATTCGATTAAAATGAAAATATAAATGGGATGAATTTACTGTATAGTTTAACAAAACAAGATTTTAAAGAGATGGAACACAAATCAGACAAATATTCTGGTTGCATATGTCTCCTCTGACAGGAGTCTGCTGACCCCCACTATCTTGCCATGCCCTGATCATTAATTTACACATAAACAGAATATAGGAGTTTGTTTTCACATGTAGAATATAACCTAGTATTAACTCGAAAATTCCTACAGTTTTTTCCCTCCTGCCAACAGTCTCCAGCACCCTTCCTGCTTGATCCATCCTGTCTACTAATCAGGTATGACAGTAAAGCTTTTGGGATATCTCTTGTTAAATAATTTATCTACTTATTAATGATTGTTTTGACTGTCCCTTGACATATATATGATGCTGTGGATGTGTTTGAACGCTACACTAGGTTTGGTTCATATGACCTCTATAACCTATTGCAAAGTTCTGGCTTTAGGCACGGGATGAAAAATCATCTATGAAGCATTTTTTGGCCTCTAAATGTTTAATTAAAACTGTACATGTTTAATGTCTGTGCTTGTGAATGTTTCATACCCAGATCTGCAGTTTGATCCTCTTGTCATTCTTGTACACGGTCTTAACTTTGAAGTCAATGCCCACTGTGCTGACAAACGCCGACGTGAAGGCGTCATCGGCATAGCGGAAAAGGAAGGACGTTTTTCCCACACTGCTGTTGCCAATGATGAGCAGTTTGAACATGTAGTCAAAATTCTGGTCTCCCCCCTCTCCTTTCCCCTTGACATCCTGAGTGGCAGCCATCTGCTAAAACAAACAAACAAAAAAATAGGCAGGAAAACTTAATATACTGTGCAATAGGTGTCAATCCTTCTAAAGAACAGTTTTTATGGACAAAACTGATTGGTCTGAAATAAATGTATGCTTATTTCATAAAAGAATAAAACAATAATAACCATTTAGAGAGGAGGTGCATTAAAGGAAAGAGGAGAGCTATAAGGACTAAATATTGGGTGCAGCGTACAGTAAGCCTGATTTACAGGATACAGATCAGAGATGACAGAAGGCTGCGTCAGGCAAACCAGCATGGCCATCACAGCAAGCTGTTGGTTAAATGAGTTTTAGATAACAAGCTATTCCCACCATAAGATCATCTCTAAAATTAAGCCAAATAATTGTCTTTGAGGTTATTAATAAGAAGGCAATATAAATTTCACCGGAAAACATAAAAATATTTTTTTATCGCATTAAATATTAGTTATCAAAATTATTTGAACTTCATCCAAACAAATGTTTGTGTATGCAACTGATCACTTTTTAGAAACTGGTGAGCATATGATTAACTGAATTAAGAGTCTTGGTGGTGTTTTCAGCCAGCAATCTATGGCAACATAAACCAAATAATATAAAAGTTGTATGCCTGAGAAAATAGCAACAAACTTCACAAAGGTCTCTTTAAACATATAAACATATATTCTCATATAGCTTTTAATCCCTGGATCTTTGAGCTAAAGATATGGAAATTACTACAAATAAGAGTTTTACAAAGATACTCTTTAAAAAAACTGGACTATGTCTTTATACCAATAAAAGATTATCAAAACATAACAAAAACCAAATTGGGGCTTTCAGTTTGATCAATGTACAGATTAATTTGATTAATTTAAAAATTTTCAGTAAAATCCTGCTTATAAATTTAAAATTGGATCAGAACATGGCTATAGGTTTGTCTTTAAGAGAGTTGACAGAAATCAGTTAGCTTGTGTACTCCACAGCATTAGTAATCATGTCTGCTCTCATATCTGAGTCGCTCACAAATGTATAAAGAGTCCTGAAAGGTCAGACACTGATATAAGCTTCTCTGTTTCGAGCTGTCAGCAGTCAGCAACCTCAGAGGAAACAAGTAACACTGAGTAGATGGCAGGAGAACGGTCGTCGCTCTCTCCAAGGTGATTGCTTGGACCGAGCAGTCGAGCTTCCGTCCCTGAACATGTGCTATCATCTCTCCCTGCAGCCTAGCGCTGAATAAAAGATGCCGGACCTCCATCATGTAACCTCCTGTACTTGCTTTAGTTCGCTTCCATATGTTTGTGTGTGAGAGAGTGAGTGTCTGTGTTTGCAAGGACACCGTTTTCACGCCATAATGAGCCGGTTCTGCAAAAAGAAAAATGTAATCAAACGCCACTGATCAAAGACGGTGGATGTCAGTTAATTGTTTACGGGCGAGCGGTTCTGAGCAGCAGATCACCATTCTTCTACCTTTACACACAAATCCCTCCACATGTGTGAAACTAAAAGGACATTATACGAACAAACCTGTTTCGAAGGCCTCGTTTCGACCTGTATTTGCCCCTGATAAGCAGGAGAGACGTTTATTGCTCTGAATCTATACCGCAGACTCTGATTTTATTCTGTTTTTTTCTTCCGCTATCTGCCTCCGAACCAGTTTCAGCACCTTGGAGCTGTCCCCTCCGCTTCCGATCTGCAGGCTTCGGCTGCTGCTGCTGATGGTGGTGGTGATGGTGATGATGATGATGATGCTGGCTCGCCTAGGCGAAGGGAAGCGCGCGTCATGAGTATCATCTACGTCACGGGGGCAAAGAAGAAGAAGGACCTTGTAGTTTTATTTCTACAGATTGAAAAGCGCTGTGTGAAGCGCTTCCCAGCTGTGAACGGCTGGTTCAAACGCTACTATGGATTTTTGATTTTTATGGAACACATCCTCTCTTCTTGTCGAGAAATCAGCCCGTTTGATGGTTTTCCACAGTAACATTTTGTAGTTTCTGAAATCTATCACTCTTACCTTCCCATAGATATCCATTGAATCCTCAGCAATATCCCACCTGTTTGTTTTTTACTTCTCTACAAAATAGATTAGCTCCTAGCTGGCCAGGATTTTTCCCCTTTTCTTTCAGGAAGCAAACATGATAGGCTTTCTGTCTTTGCGTCACTCACTCTGTTTTCCAGCCCTGCCCACGCCCCTGAAGCCCATGCAGCCTGGCTTCAGAGGGACCGAGTAGGCCTAAACAAGAGTTGCCTGAGTGCTAATGAATATTAATATTATGGGCTCCACAATAGATACACAAAAGCACATGCTTTGCATTAAAATTATACTTGTATATGGCAATAAAAGGTGGAAATCAATAGAGCATTTCCAATGCGTAGCTGTCATTTAGTGAATAAACAAGCCGAAGCGTCTTAGACAGTGCGAATTCCAATTACTACATAAACCTAGATACTCTCAAGAATTACGGTACAAACGACATTATGTAACTAAAAGAAGTTTGAAAATATAGTTTATTATTTATTACAGTGTGCTCCACTTGGTAGACAGATAGGACGTTTTATAGCTGTCAGAGGGCGGGATCCTTGTGGCTGGCTGGCCTTTGGATAAACCGTGTGCGCAAACTGCAGACTGCGCAGCAGCTGAGAAAGGGGCGGGGCAGGTAGGCAGCTCACATGTGTGTTTCTCCACACTTTCATATATTCTGTGCTACATTTTTGCAAATATCTTCTAGCAAATAATAGCACTTTAGTGTATAATCCTTCTTCTGCCTTTTTATATGCTATTTTTTGTACTTTTTTCAGGGCCCACGGCGTCTTGAAACCCTGATCTTATTTGTATACAATATTTGTATGAAGGGACGTGAAATAATCGTGCTGCTATTTTCTCTGCTATGACTTAACACATTTTTAACGAAAGGAGTTGATGTTGGTTGTTAGTTTTAACCCAAGGCGTTATAAACAAAACCCTTCTAGAAGGTTTCCGGGGGCACAAAAGGTCGCTGTAGCTCCATCTGCTGTTTGCTGCTCTGTATGTTGTCAGGTTATAGGACTAAAATTCTCCCCTGACAACATTTAACTGTAGTAAAGGTATTCGTTAAATAAATAGAATTAAAAAATAAATAGGCTGGCTTAAACTTTTTCATATACTACAACAATACAAATTGATGCAGCAGTTAACAAAGTAAGTCGTATCGAGTTTTTATTAAGGTAAGAACAAAAATACGCTATTTGTAATTTTTTATTTTACAAAAATGTGAAAAAAAATTGATAAATGTTGTTTGAACGAATACTCCTCGTGTGTTATTTAAATTCAGTACAAATCAAGGTTTTCTGTAAAGGCCTCAGAGGTTCGCTAGAAAACATTACCGAACTACTATCATAAAGAAGACTAAGGAGAAGATGCTTACAGATCGGGGGAAAGGTTTGGAGAGGTTTACAGCATTATATGGCTATAAAACACTAAACCAAGCTTTGAACAGCTCAACATTCATGTTTAGTCCATAATCCAAACATGTAGAGTGTGGTAAAACTGTAAACCTCCAAAGACATGATCTCCCTCTTAAACTAAAACACATGGAGCTACAGGGCTGACAGTAAGAATTCTTGGTTGGAAAATCTGTCAGTGAGTCAGTTTTCTTGGCTTATGTGTATAGCAGCAACAGTATCATAATGTGGGGATGTTTCTGCCCCATGGATAAGGATAATTACAAGTAAAGCAGGCATCCCCAATCTCGGTCCTCGAGGGCCGGTGTCCTGCAGCTCTTGGAGGTTATCCTGGTTCAGCACAGCTGATTTCCATTGAGAGGTGATTAACAGCCTTTTACTGAACTGCAATCATAAGAATCAGCTGTGCTGAAACAGGGAAACCTGAAGTAAAGTTTGGAAGAAAACCCATTAGAGCAGGGTTGTCAAACTGGTTCCAGAAAGGGCAGTGTGGCTGCAGGTTTTCTTTCTAACCCAAGCAGTAGCACACCAGACTCCATTCACCCAATCAAGTCATCAGGTTAAGACTAGAATCACCTTGATGCTTGGGTGGAAAGAAAACCAGCAGCCACACAGCCCTTTCTGGAACCAGTTTGACGCATGTGCCTTGGAGCCTGTAGAAAACTGGAGGCAGAAGTAAGAGATCACCTTCAAGTATCGATTTCATTCCACACGTTTGCTTTAATCAATTCCAAATGCAACTGGTTTAGCTCAAAAGGAAAATTTGTAGAATTTTAGATTAAATGACAAAGACATGTAGCTTTGTAAAAAAACAAAACAACAAAAAAAAAACATTCCCATCACATGGTAGCACCAACACTGGATGCCCCTACACTTACTTCTCTCTAGCTTGAAGACCTTTGGCACCACTTTGGCAGTCTCTGTTTATAATCTTCTTTGGCAAAACCTTCTTTTTGTGTCTTTTGTTATTCTTTTCTTATCATCTATTGACAAAACTCATTTAGGGCTACAGAAGTAGTCTTTCAAATTCTTCAGAAAGTTTCAATAGAATCTATTATTTTAGGAACTGATCGGACCGTTGGATGCAGGGCAGCAAACAGTAGTATCGTCTACCAGAGAAACTAAGAACACTGTCCTGTGGGAAATGTATGAAAAGATTTTATACTATGAATGATATACAAGCAGCTATTAGGTACCAAAACTAGGACTTGAGGATCATATTAAAAACATAACGACCTGAGAAGTTTTCTTTTTCTTTGTTTGTTTGGGTTTTTTTTTTTTGTCACAGCTGGATTTTGGAGATGTTCAAGAACTGACATATCCCTGCAGTCCTCCAGGTGGTGTGAACCACAGCTTCTCATAACCTGCCTCCATTTCATCATCGGGCTGGATAACAGCATTGAGATCTCGGCTTTAAAGACGTTTGCTTTGGATTACATATTGGTTTAAATAAAAGAATAGAACAGAATAGAAATATAGCTTGCTGTGCCTCAAAGGAAGGGTGCACAAAGGAACAAATTATGTGAGAATAAAAATCACTCTGTTAGCTTACCATGAATAGCAAAAGAAGTACACTCTAGCTCAACAGGAAAATAAAAAAGTACAAAAAAAAATGCAAAAACTGTTAAAGTAAAATTTATCCTACACAATTCCAGAGGGAAAAAAATAAAAATATGGTGCAGTTTGACATTCATTCAAAAGAGAGAGCAAGAGGAAGCTCATTTGGCAACTCTTTGGTTTTTAAAAATGAATGTTTATAATAAATGTTTATTTGATGATGTGTTAAAAAAATACCTTTTGGTTTTAATGCAGGTGTTTTCACTCTTTGTGTGATGGAAGATTCTATTGAACTGATCCTTCAGGACCTCAGTGGGGTCTTTCCCACCACCAGATCCCATCCTATTGTATCAGCCTGTACTGGTGCTTTGCTCACAGGCCTGTATGGGTTATGGAGTGTCTTCACCATGCCTGGCTTTCGCAAAATCCCATGGAGTCTAAAGGTACAAAATACTTTTTTCTTTTCTTCATTTTCCCTTTAAACCAGGGGTCTAAACCAATTTCTGAAACTGTGCTTGGACACCCCTTATATGTCAGTTGGGTGTGGGAGTGGGCTGCTGACAATATAAATGTGTGGTGGGGATAGATTCACAGTCACAACATATTGTCCTAGCTAAGTGTGGGTTACTGGGTGGGTGTTGCATGTTTAAGACCTCTGCTTTAAACAATGAAACAATTTAATCCTTAAATGATAAGAACGCAAATTAAGCCAAGATACACACTAACTTGTTGATTAACGATAATTTGCTTACTTTGGAGCACAGTGCTCTATGCTAGCATCAAATGTGGGAAAAGAAGAAGCTGGTAAGTCCTTACAATTATTTCTAATAGGCTAAATGCTCCGAAAGTTAGGAGGCATTTTTCTGAAAAACCTTTAATGTCTCTGTATTCATCTGTTTTTCTTTTTCTTTTTTCATTGTGGTGCACTCTTGCTTTTCAGCTTTCTAGCTACACTTTTTTTCTAAAAACATGCATCTACCATTACACAGAGATGAACTTAAGTGACCCTTTATAGATTTAGCACGTTCAACTCTTTTTTTAAAGTCTTCCTACAAACTTAGGGCGTGTGTTTACAGAATTTTTGACCGTTCCTGATCATCCAAAGAAGCTTATTTATGAGGTCAGATGCTAATGATGGATGAGAAGGTCCAGCTGACTTCCCTGCTTTAATCATGCTATAATCTGTCACGTTACTGTTGGGATTTTTTAGCAGGCACCTCAGCTTCCTTCGCATAAAGTTTTTTAATCAATGTATTGGTTGCAACAGGAAGAGGTCATCACCAAACTTTTTCCACACAGTTCTTAGTTGCATTTATGGCTCCCTTCACGATACCTATAAAGATGGATGAACCCAATCCCTGCATACCAGCCCCACAGCAAAATACGCCCTGCAACAAAATTTACCCTAAACATACTGCAGTCGAGCAGGTTGGTGCCATACCTAGACCGGTCGATTTGACTGTCATGCAGAGAGGTGTGATCTGTCATTTCAGAGAACATCTCCCCTGCCTCCTCTGGGGTCTGGTGGTGCCGTGCTCTAGACAGCTGGATCTAATGCTTTTCATTGCATTCCGTGATTTAAAGCGTGGATGCAGTTACTACATCATGAAAGGCCATACAACAAAGCCTATTTTGCAATGTTAATGAGTTTATCTGCAGGCCTCGTGAAGTTTGGAGGTCTGTAGCCACTAACTCTTCAGAAGGTTGGCAACCTCCTCTCACTATACTTCACAGCCTACTAAATTTAATTGGTGTTAGACTTTGTGGCAGAGTTGCTGTTGTTTATAACATATTTATGGTCAACAAAAAGAAATGTGCATTTTGCACAGTGACAGGTTTTCTTTTTAACTTACAAGGAAAAATAGACCCATGGCTGATAACAAGACAAAGCGTATTGACAGCTAAAGTGTAAATCATATAAAGGGTTTGGGGAAAATTAAACAGAAATTTGTTTTTAAGTAGTTTGTTTTCATGCTGGGATGATTTAAATAATTAGGCTCCAATGCGTTTCCTCTGTAGAAGTTATTTACCCTAAAGCAGTAGTCTCATGTTCTCGCTTGTTCTTGTTTTTATTTGCCAGTGTAAGAGCAAGGTGATATTTAGAGTAATTACAGCTCAGCAAGGCAGTGTTGACTTACGGTACCCTGTGCCAACTGTGGCTCAGGTCCCTTATTTGCCCTCCAGTAAAGCCCAGACACAGAATGTTATGAAGCTGCTTGAGGGGCGAAGAGGTCGCCTAGCAGATTTGGGAGCTGGAGATGGAAGATTGGTGAGTGAAGAGCACCTCTCCTATAAAACAAGTCCTTTATCAAATATGTATTGTTAAACAGAGTGGGTTCTGTATTTGCTGCCCTATTTGATAAGGTGGAATTTTTCATGCTGTACTGTGTTATTTTTTCCAGGTATTTGCAGCCTCTTCGGCTGGTTTTCAGTGTACAGGGTTTGAGATCAATTCAATTTTAGTAGCATATGCGAGGAGCAAGGCCCGCTGGAGAGGAATCCCCTTGAATCAGGCAACCTTTGTGAAGAAAGACTTCTGGAAGGTAAGGCCTGAACATGATATCACCTTACAAAGGCATCCGTCAAAAAAAACTACTTTGGGTATAATTTTCTATATTAAGGACAGGGAGGCTGGTCTGAGTTAATTGGAAGCTAGATCAGACTGACTAAGGGATAGTATTTGAGCAGGACATGTAAGGGGCTGGTGTGGAGGTTGATTTTTAAGGAAAAGTTAAAACGCAGGTAGTGTTTTCCATCCGCCTCACAATTTGTGTTTGTCTGTCACATATAATTCTAATAAAATACATGAACTTAATCAGCATAATGTGACCAAATGCTGTGCACTGAGTTTTTACAAACACTAAGTAATCACAGTCCTTATTCTTCTGTCTTAGATGGATTTGTCTTCATACAACAATGTGACAGCTTTCCTTGCTCCAGGAGTGGTAAGCAGTATTCCTATTAACAATTTTATCCTCCTTTCATATTTCCTTCTTATTTTTGTGCATCTCTTACGATTCTTGTTGACAGATGGAGGTGCTGGGAGAGAAGCTGCTGAATGAGCTTCCTCAGGACGGTCTGGTCATTTCTTGTCGTTTTCCTTTCCCTAACTGGCCTCAAAAATCAGCTGTCGGCTCTGGACTTGAACAGACCTTTGCTTATGATATCAGCACTGTTCGCTCGCACTTGAAAATTTCACCCAAGACGGACATGAAATAAGTCACAGTCTCTTTTTAACGCTGTACTAAATCACCTTTGTCCATTCTTTTTTTGAAAGAGGAATGAAGAAACCTGAACAAAATGATTCTTTACAGAGTGTGAGATGTGACTTAACTTAAGGACGTCTATAAGCATTTCAATAAGAGAACATATTGTTTCTATTCAGTATTTGTACTTTCATAATACATAAAACCTATTTAACTCTGTTAATCATTTCTAAGCACAAATAATTATCATATTAGCATTAAAAACATTGGTTTACAAAATACTAATTTTGATTATCATGTGTTTATTATATAATTGGAAACAAATGAAACTGTACATTAAATTATTGAATAAAACAATTAAAATGTAATGAAATGCAGAGTATAATTACTTGGATGAGGAAATTTTAAGTATTAAGTTAAACAGAGGGGAAAAAGGTGAATATTCTACATGTCTGGTTGAGGAGGGTTCCTGATATTTAGAGCAGTCTGGCTGAAGGCTGTGCTGACCATAGTGCTGATAGCACTGAAAGCGACTGTTAGATGGGTGGAGAAGGATGACTAGAGAGAATGGGAGGGGGATAAATTGTGTAGGTTATCAGATGGATGATGAGGGGCTACACGGCTGCTGCTAAAGGACAGGAGTTGGGGGGTTTGGTTAGAAGGTGGGCTGCTTAATTTTGAGCTATCAGAAGATTATGGAGTGATGGTTTAAGGTAGACCACTATGTACAGCAGGTAGCTCACCATTTAACTGTTAATAGTAAAATGCATTAAATGTAAATATTGTTTTGAGAAAGTCTGCTATTAAATATCAGATTTCCCCCTGTTGGTGCATTTATGCAAAAAGGACAAACTTCAAGTCCAGTTGATATATTCTATAAACTATGTGATGGACACATGGCTAATTGTTTATTGGCCATTTTTATCCTGCCAAAGCACCTCTGATCATTCAATGTATGGACTCCACAAGACTCCCAAAGGTGTCTCAAGAAGTCTTTAGCAGATCTTTTGTGTTCTGCATGTGTGGAAGGGAGCCCTTTAAGATTAAGGGTCGCTTGTTAAGCCCAGACAATTTATTTAATTTAATTGATTTGGTTTGTACACACAAAAAACTGCAGTATGGTTTCTTCTGACACCTTTTTGTCAGAACCAGAATTTGCTTCTGCAGCCATTGTCTGATCGTATGTTGGGTCATTAGTGTCCCTTCATTAGATCACCTTTGATAGATACTGATTGCTGTAAGCATTGCTGGGCAGCTTGTGAAGTTTGCTGAAAACTCTTGTACATTCATTCCTCCTTCTAACACATCAACTTTGAGGACAACAGGATTACTTGCAGTATAATGTATTTCAACCAGACAGTAAGAGCTTTTTACCTCTCTACTGTAGTCAGTGACCACTTGGCTGTTGTATAAACCTAATACATTCATGTTGAAACAGTGAGCGCTGTCAAAAACCTCCACCTGAGGGCGCTACAGCTCCAAAGAGCTCAGCAGCCTGAGTTGCTGCACAGAATACAGAGTGGTTCTGTTCTGCACCGTGGTTTCATACTGCACAGGTCTTATTGCATTAAGTAAACGTTTTAAAATAATCAAGGTATAATTTTGTTGTTTTGTTTCTTGTTTAAACAAGTGGTTCAGTGAACATATTTGGTAATAACTGGTGTGGATTCTGATTTTTAAAATGAAAATAAATCAATGCTAGGAACTTCTTTTTATTTATTTCTCAACTCAGTTCTGTGTCACAATCAAAGCATAGTCAGTATATGATCAGTGATCGAAAACAACCAGATCCCCGCTCCCGTTTTCTACAGTGACGTTAGAGAGATAGAGGGCGAGGGCGGGGGACGGAGAGAGCGCGAGGAGGGAGGGAGGTAGTGGTGCTATAAAAGCCTCCAGAGCGTCTCTCTGGGACGCATTCTGTATGCGGAGAGAAAACAAAGCACCTGATGGAAGTACATAAAAACACCGTCCTCCAGCAGACTAACAGCAGCAGCATGTGTGAATCAACGCAGAGGTCCTGCGAGCCTCGGCGGAAAAGAACGGATGAGCGCAGCGCGCCATCGGAGATGGCTCGGATCATCACCGACCCGGCCACGGGGAAGTGCTACTGCCGAGGGAAAGTTTTGGGAAAGGTAGCGCACAGCACCGAATATCTCCTCGACTCTTTGGAATTTACTCCTCGTCCCGGCACGGCGCTTTAACAATATTGTTTCCCCTCTTTCATCCATCCAGGGAGGATTTGCTAAATGTTATGAGATGACGGACCTCTCCACCGGTAAAGTTTACGCAGCAAAGATAATCCCACATGCGCGCGTCTCCAAGCCTCACCAACGTGAGAAGGTAAGCACGCTGCGGCGGTACCTGTGGGCATCTATGGGCCACTTATTATTGATATGATTTTGGTTACAGACGTAACCCTTGTCTCGTTTCTCTGCTTGCAGATCGACCGAGAAATTGAATTGCACAAAGTACTGCACCATAAAAATATCGTGCATTTTTATCACCATTTTGAGGACAAAGAGAACATCTACATCCTGTTGGAATATTGCAGTCGGAAAGTGAGTGTTATTATTACAAGTATATCGATAAATAACAAAGCAATTCAATGCCACTTTGTGTATTTTATGTCTGATAGATTAAACTGACATTTAATGATTTTAAACTAACATCTAATATGCAAAATATTATTGCATAAATGTATGAGAGTAAAGGTGTAACCATAAATATATTTTCTGTTTTGCCTTTCTGTAGTCTTTAGCCCACATTTTGAAGGCTCGCAAAGTGCTTACTGAACCTGAAGTCCGATATTACCTGAGACAGATTGTTTCTGGACTAAAGTACCTGCATGAGCAAGAAATCCTTCACAGGGACCTTAAATTGGGTAAGAAATACTTCTGCATGGAAATTGTCCAAACAGTTTTGCATGTTTGCTGATCTGTGATTTCTTGAAACCAACCAACTTTAACATGATACTATACCTTTGATACTGCGTTGGCCATCAAGTGCTTATGTTGTTGCATTCCTTTCCCCAAAGGGAACTTTTTTGTAAGCGAGTCGATGGAACTGAAGGTCGGAGACTTTGGACTTGCTGCCAAGTTGGAGCCGGCTGGAAACAGGAGGAAGACGATCTGTGGGACTCCAAACTACCTGTCCCCTGAGGTCCTCAACAAGCAGGGTCATGGCTGTGAATCGGATATCTGGGCTCTGGGATGTGTAATGTGAGTTGGTTTCATCTTAATTCAATGTTAGGGGATCTAAAATGGTTTAATGAAATAATCATCATTATGAATTACTAGTAAATACCTTTAAAATAAAATAAAGAATATATTTTTAAACATGTATTGATTTGTATAATGTTTCAGGTATACCATGCTGTTGGGTCGACCTCCATTTGAAACCACCAACCTGAAGGAGACTTACCGGTGTATCAGAGAGGCACGTTACTCCCTCCCCTCCTCACTCTCAACACAGGCAAAGCAGCTCATTGCCAACCTACTGGCCAAGATTCCCGAGGATAGACCCAATCTGGACCACATTCTGAGGCACGACTTCTTCACCCAGGTTAGACCTCCACTCTGGTGCTTTGCCTTGCTTTGGCGTTCATTCTGCAAATGTCACTGTGTGGGAGTTTGAGGTGACCTCTCCACCCCTCTAACCACCCGGCCACGCACTGACCCACTTTCCTCATTTTTCCGCAGGGCTTTAGTCCAGAGCGTCTGTCGCCTAGCTGCTGCCATTCGCCACCAGACTTCCACGTCTCTAGTCCTGCAAAAAGCTTCTTTAAGAAAGCTGCTGCAGCACTATTTGGAGGGAAGAGGGATAAGGTCAAATACTACGAAACCTTGAGTGAGTATTTTAAATAACTACTGAACTGACAACCTTTAAGGAGTCAGTTTGTGCAGCTTGAACGATTAACATGTATTGTTTACTTGCAGACAAGTTAACTAAGGAGGAAGAGGAGATCTACAAACTGCAGCATGACTTGGAGAGGACTGTCATCAGTCAACAACATAGCAAAAAGATGTCTGAGGTAAGAAAGTAAAAAACGCAGCCTTTACAAGGGCGTGGGTAGACTATTTTTGCAGGTGCATTAGTCACATACCAATAAAAACTTGTGTGGATTTGAGATAACCTGCTGTGGAGAATCCAATGAATCACCCTCTGTGGCTGCAGCAAAACTTTCTAACAAGCACAGTTTCTGAACTAACTGAAAGCACTTTATTCTCAACCTTTAAAGCCAGCCACTTTGAAATCTGTGGGTGACCACTGAGTCATAGTAGGAATAGATGATCTAAACTCACAGATTCTGATCCTTGTCGTCACTCGTTCCCACCTCAGAATGGAAGTCTACTTCCGCCATCTGCCGGGAGCCCCGTCGCCTTGGCAACAGAGAATCAGTCGTCGACAACGCAAGACACCATTAGACTGATCGTCAGGGGGAGTCTGGGCAGCTGTAGCAGCAGCAGTGAATGTAAGTTACACCATGAGTGTGAAGATTATGTGTGATGGAGATCCGAAGTGACAGCTTGAGTGGAAGTGTGTGTTTTACCCCTAATGCATCTAAGTGGTTCCTGATCTTTGTTTTTTAAGGTTTGGAAGACAACACAACGGGGAGCGTGGCTGAGACTGTTGCCAGTGTGTTAAGAGGATGTCTCGAGAACATGCCTAAAGGTGAGTTTTCTACTGCATGATTGAAATTGTATGATTTCTACTTTATCTTTGAATACATATATGCGTTTTACCCCCAAACCTTTCTTGCATTTGTAGTCTGATCCTGACTTGTTTAATCATTGCAGCAAACGACACCCCTCAGACGTTAAACAGCTGCAGTCTTCAATGGGTCACCAAATGGGTGGACTACTCCAACAAGTACGGCTTTGGCTACCAGTTGTCTGATCACACTGTCGGCGTTCTCTTCAACAATGGCACCCACATGAGCCTCCTGCCGGATAGAAAGTAAGCAATAGTTTATGCTATTATAACACGTAAGCTTTATTAAAGGTTACTTTCTGGATCAGGTTATTTTTGACTAATTAAATGCTTATTTTCAAAAACATACTCGCTAATTTTATCCAGTTGTTTTACAACTGGTTGTTTAATCTTATCTTCTCTGCTTGTCTGTTTTTAGGACCATCCATTACTATGCAGAGTTAGGCCAGCGTTCTGTTTTTCCCACTTGCGAGGTCCCTGAGCACTTTGTGGGCCAAGTTACCGTGCTCAAGTACTTTTCCCACTACATGGAGGAAAACCTCATGGATGTAAGTGAAATTTCCAGTTTCTCAAGCTAAACTGTACCTCAACTGATCTTTTTTTATTGATTCTCCACACCCTGCTGCATCAAAAACTTTCAAGTTGAAGCCTGTCTAATCCTAAGATGTTTGTCTTTTTTTGTTTCCTAGGGCGGGGACCTCGGTACTACAACAGATGCACACATGCCCAGACTCTACCTGCTGCAGTGGCTCAAGTCCGACCGCGCCCTTATGATGCTCTTCAATGATGGCACTTTCCAGGTAAACACGCCCACTGTTGCAGACAACACAGCCGTTGCTGGGCATGCTCAGAGAGGCTGTTTGGGTGCGAACCATGACATTTTTCCCCAACAAACCTACAGATCAAATAGTAGGTAAAGGGTAAAAATATCTAATTGTGTTATTGTTTTTCTATCCAAAGGTCAACTTTTACCATGATCACACCAAGATTATCTTATGCTGCCAGAGGGACGAGTACATGCTGACATATATCAACGAAGAACGAGTCTCTAAAACCTTCAAACTCAGTTCACTGCTGACATCTGGCTGCCCCAACGACCTGCGCCAACGCCTGGTGTACTCCCTCAATATGCTCCTGCAGAGATGCAGCTAAACCTACAAAAATCTACTTTGGACCAAAAAAAAAAAAAAACTCCACCCACTGTGTTACTGCAGTGCTGCAGAGGAATGTGAAAACCTGCAAAAGAACAGGCGGATTTGCCAGGCTGGGCTTGAGCAAAGTAAATTAACATTCCTTTACCGTTGCACCGTCATGACTCAGTTTCGGTGCAGGTGAAAGAATAATGCAGAGAAAGACTAAGAGAGCCTGGGAATATGAAATGTAGCACAATGAATGCTGATGGGAACTAAAGGGCTGATTTGTATTGTTGGAGAAGAGAGGATCGTGGATGTTGGTACGAATGTGAACCCCACATGTTTTTGGGGAAGAACTAAGAATAAAAGAGATGTCAGGCATGTAATGAGACTAATGCTGGGCTGGCACCAGCTTAGAACGGTGTGTTTGATACCAGAGGCATAAAATGATGCTCTGAACTTTACCAGAGCTCTTTGTGAGATACTGTAAATGATGTACAGTCTATGTTCAAGCCATCCCAGTCATGGAAAGAAAATAATTTTATAGATGTTGCAGGTTTTAAATGAGTGCATGTTTGTCTGACTGTGTGGGGAGGTGTAATATTACACTAACTTTTAAAAACTGTGATTTGTTCATTGTTGTCTTTTACTGACAGATGGGCTCAGCACACTGAGCTGGAGAAGATCTCGAATGACTTAACACAAGTTTTTTTAGGCAACATTTAACAGCCATTTTCATCTGGGTAACAGTGTCTTAAATAACTTATTGTGTAATAAAAGTGCAGTATTTATTTATTTAATAAATACGAGTGTTTTTTAAAAAAAGCAACTGAGTTTTCCATTTGTTTGAACCTCTTTTTAACTATGTTGACATGCAAGACATTTGACAGGTATTTGAATCACCTAAAGCTTTTTTATTTCAAATAATTGTTCAGATTTTTGTTAAGTAAGGTTCTGTTTTATACTATGAATAGTTAACATCTCAATCGCAATATATACAATAACTCTTGACATCTCTGTTTAGTAAAAATAATGATCAGAATGACACTATGTAGTCCCTGCAGTGCAAAGACCTAAGTGGACTTTAATCTAAATGTATTCTATGAATCCTTAAACCATAGTCATGTTAAATGGGGTTGATTTTAGAATAATGAAGGTTGGAGGCGCAGCACGCCTAATGTTTTTGCTGTGCGGAACAAACACTAACAAAAAAACCTAATAGGAAAGACATTAGGTTAATTCAAGTGAGAGAGATTACTGGCTGTACACAGCCTTCTACCCCAATTTGTAAGTTTCAGAATAAATGGGGGAAAAAAAACCATTTTGAAGCTTCATAAAGTTGCATCTGCATAAACCACCATGACTCAGGTTAGTTGTTGTTTTTTTAATACAGTAATAATGTGCACCGGCTTTGTCCCCTTTGGATTAGCTTTACCCTCCAGCATCACCTGGATTTAAACTAAGGCCTTTGTTGATAGTAGTAGGAACACATTCTTGTTTTTTTTTTGTTTTTTTGACAAAAGCCCAGATTTTTCAGAAGAGTTTTTTAAAAGTGGAAATTTTATTAAAACCATAAGACATGGACCTGTAATCCAGATTTTTTTTTAATTACAGCAAATGCTGACATTGACCATGCCAAATATATGCTTCAGTACAAGAAACCATGACAGTGAAGTTTTTCTTAAAGATATTTTACCTGAATATTAAAACTGAGCAAATTAAGCAGACTTTATGGAAAATTATGTCCCATCATCTTTATTTGTCATTTTTGATCTGGTTGGAACTATCCGTGTGTATTAAGAAAAAAAGGGTTTTTGACAGCTTTTATTCACATCAGGATAACTTCTTTTTTGTATACCATTAAAATTAAATTAAAGGCTCTATAAGTAGGGTTGACTCATTAAAAAAAGGGCTTTCGGGGGGTGCAGGGGCTGCTCTGTTGTGACAGAGAGCATCTGTCCATAGGCAACTGTAACAGCAGCTGATGCAGAGCTGAGGAGGTCCTGCTTAGATCCCACCAGTTTTAAAGGACTTCCTTTTTCCTACTTTTTATCTTGTTATTTATAGTCAGATTTAGTATTAATGTTTGTGTGTCACTGTGTGTGACAAACTGACGTGACATTTAACTGCCCAATAAGGGATGAATTCATATCTTACAAGACTGTTGGCAACCCTATCTAAGTGCCCCCAAGTGGTTAGGTAATTATTTGATGATTAAACCAAAAGTAGGCCATGTTGTCGCTTTCACCTTCAGCTTCCAGCATCCTGGGAGAAGACAAAGCATTTGCATAGGGTTGAGATTAAGCAATAATTTCATGAAGTCGTTGCCTGTATATTTGAGAAGTAGTTGTGTAATTACTGTAGCAATGGTGCATATGCGATGCAGGTGGTCTTTGAAAGTTAAAGCCATAATGCTGCAGAGTTCTTAAAGATTCCAACAACAATAATAAAAAAGCACATTTATTCAGGTAAAGTGTTCATAAGGTTTTTGTAAAATGGTTAGTAATGTGACCCTGGAGGGCTGCTCATCTACGCCTCTTAAAAATGAAGCTGCAGCTTAGATTAAGATGCAAAGAAGGTTCTGTTATACAAGTAAGATATTTAATGCTCAAGTTATTTAACACAACCTCCCTTTAAAAATCCATTTAAACTTTTAATCCTACAACTCTTCCAATCGATGCACTGGTCTGGGTAATTCATCCTAAAATCAGGACAGGAAATGGTAGAAAGATGCATAGAATAGAAAACTTGGTAGCAGGGAAGTTACTTGTACTGCAGTTCAATTCTCTTCTTTTTTTTCTATTTCTTTTGCAGCAGCAAATGAAAGATTGCAAAGATGGCTGTCTGTGCAATGTGGCTGACCTTGAGTCTCAAACACACACACACACACACACACAGGAGGTCATTATTTCTCATACAAACAGGCACACTGATTAGCAGATACGTGGGCAGGGCGGGTGGCTCAGAAATGTGGAAAGAAAAGCCTGCTGAACACAGACAAGCTATTACAGTGATAGAAATTGGCCAAACTATGTCACTGATTACATCACAGTGTTTCAGGGAAAGTCACTACACTCATTCTTAAACATCTTTTTCACATTCCCTCTCTGTGGCCATGGAAACAAGCAACCCGCTGACCATAATGATGTGAGCTTGAAATTAACAATCCCTGCGTAAAGGATGTGTGACGCTGCTTCTCTTTACTGAACCCCTGTGATAAAAAACAACCACCAGCCACTCATCTGTTTGGACGAGGATCACCCTTTGTTGCCTAGCCAGTGTTTGATTTACCCGTCTGTTGCCGAACACCTCTCCACCTCTTCCATGCTTATGTAATGGTGGAAGCTGACGTTTGAGTCATCCCCTCTCTTTAGATGTTCACTCAGAAAATATCTGTGCACTTCAGAGTTCAATAATGAATATCTCATGCATAAACATACCCACACAAAAAGAACGAAGAACAGGAAGTAGCCTACAAGAGCAGTGATCACAAATTATTCATGACAACACCTCTAGGTCTGAGTGTGTTCATGTGTGTTCGTGCATATATGTTTATTCGGATAGTAATGGCCTCTGGAATGGATGCTTTAGTCAAACAGGAATAGTCTCTGCTGCTGATGGGAAGTTTTCAGAAACTTCAAGGGCTTTTTTACTGCTGGATAGAAGTGATGCATCTCAACTGTATGGATGTAATAATAAACCTCTGAGTTGAAAGCCCAGAAAGTGGCTCTTACCCTTAGGCTCTCAGAGTGAGAATACTCAACAGTTGAAAATAGATTCGGCTTTTCTACACAAACAGTCATAAATTCAGGTCAAGTCAGGAGTTGGTCAGCAAGTGTTGGTTTATTAGTTTGCATGGCCACACAAGAATTTACTTGAGTCAATATTTTGTAGTTATCATCCTAAAATATCTTGAAAAACAATTCACTTATTCTATTAAATTCATTGATCTAGTTTATTTATTTATACCATGGCAGGGGCTGGACTTTTAAGATGTAAATAGCTGAAACTCGTTACAATTAATTATGAGAATGTGAATTTTTACATTCTGTGAAAGACTCAAAATTTACTGCAGGTCTAGATTTTAACTGATCCATGCTAATAATCTGAGTCAATTGACTTAGATTTGACCTTAGATTTAGGTTCTTTTTCTTGCGTATAGATGAAGTACAGCTACAATCTTTTTCAGTCTCTAACAGCGGCTCTTTGTGAACTGCCTGCTCTGTAGCTCAGCCCCTCTTCCAATCAACTCTGACCAGCCTAGCAGTGCCACCTAAAGAAAAGAGTCCTCACAGCAATAACAACACAATTACATTTTAATCTCATATCAACAGAGCACTCTACACATGTTGCTATGTTAACTCGGTAGCTTTCTTTCAACAACTACTTTCTTCTTATAACTCTCCCAAAAAAGTACATTCTTATTGAGTTCTATGAACAAATTCTCCAACTTAATGTTGGATCTCTGCAGCTTCTCCAGAACTACTGCAGGTCTCTTGACTGCCTCTCTGATTAATATTCCATTTGCCAGCCTACTTAATGTTGCAGCTGGTTCATATTTTTCTATTTTTACTAGAATGAGCACACAGTTCAATTCAATTTTCATTTCAATTCAGTTCATTTACGCTTATAGCAAAAATTCACAACACGTCATCTCAAAGCACTTTACAGAGACAATACAGTCATAGTGGTTAAAGATTTCTGTGCAGGAAAACCAGTTGATGGCACTGAGTCGTTCACTTGCAAGACATGCTCCTCCTTTGTTTATAGCCTAATGTACATTATAAACATCTCCTACCTTTTCCTCTGAGTTGTCTTGTGTGTTTCCTGGTCTTCCTGATGCCGTTTGTTTGCTAATGTTCTCTAATAAACTTCTGGCTCCTTCACAGAATAGTTGGATTTGCACCTCTGTTTTTCTACACACTAGTGGTCTGTATGAAAGGTATGAACATTATTTTTCTTGTAAACTGACGGGTAGTGGATGAGTTTTCCTTATAGGTAAAATTCTTTTGGAAAATTCTCTTTGTTAGTGAGTCAGTTTGGTGTCATAAAGGGATTTTAGTCAGATTCTGAAAGAAAACCAGCTTTGAAACACACACATGAATGTACATCAGGGATTTGAAGGCCTTTGCATATCAAATGCACTCCTCCTACTCTGTGAACTAAAACAGAAAAAGAACTGGGATGAGTGCACCTTTGTCTATTCTCTGTTCCAGCAGCAGCCTATTGACTGGAGAGATCAGCACTAGCACTTCTCATATTTCCTACGGCCGAAATTGTATTTTTTTTAATAAAGGAAACATGTTCATTGAATGTCTAAATAAGAAAGAAGATATTCAAGTTCTTTTGCAGCCTGTCACATTTGGCTTCTCTCCAGGTGATCGGTGATATTTAGAGTTGCGAATGAGTCACCATGTTAGAAGTGGTGGCCACTTTTTGTGACGCTCATGCCTCCTGCTCTGGTTCCTGCAATTTCCTTCAATCAGTCCTCTGAAGAGATCTTTTTTGACCAGCTAAAAATAGAAGCTTGCACATTGCTAAAATAAGCTTGGGTTCAGTTGTATATCAAAGAATTGTGCCAAATCCTTCTCTTGGTGTACCTCATTAGAAAGGCACAAAGGGAGCAAAGATAGTCTCCAAATGAAACACCCTCTCAAAAACAAGCATGTATGAATTAATCACCTCATGTATTTTTTTCTCTTATGAAGTTATAAAGATTTGTTTCCATCCATGAAAAGTTTTATTCCCTCTTATTTCTTTCCCTTTCTTTCAAAACTTTTTGCAATCCTTGAAAAAAGAATTAATGAATAGTTATGGCTTAAAGCTCTAAAATTGAAATATTTTGTAGCCGGTCTTGAACTAATTATTTAATTGATTTAAGTCTCGTCTGTGAGACAATGCCATTCACTATGTTGTTGAAAATAAGGACAATAGAGAAGATAGGTGCAAAAACAGAAATAAACATAGTAAAGCAAGTTATTTCAATTGAGTTCTATTCAGTTTATCAAAATAAAGCCCTGATTGGCAGCGGATTGCACCTAAAACTTTAATACAACACCAGTCCAAAAGAGATCTCTATGTTAAAGAAAATCAAGTTATTAAAGGAGACATTTGAACTGGATATAACTGGGAGAGGTAACACGGCTAAGCAGATAAGCTAAGAGACAGTAATAAACATATGCATAAAAGAGTATAGAAAGTTACTAACATTATGAGCTCCTGTATTCACTTTTTCTAATGAAAGGTAATGACGGTTTTGGGAAGATTTTTGAGAAGGTCTTACCTAAAAACCAATTCTGTCTTTTCTAAAGTAATGCAAAAAATTATGCAGTCCTGACTGGATTAATCAGGGTTTGTTTATAGTTATAGTTTGTTCTATTCTGTTTCATTTATCAACGTGGAGGATTTTGGTCCAAGCACCATGTCAAGTGGTACCTATTGTCTCATAAACAAGAGAAATCATCTAGACATGAAGCAGGACCTATGAGAGACACAGTCCTCTGGTTCATTTACCTTTTTGAGAGAATGGCTATTACTATCTTAATTAAAGCAATTCTGTGTTTGTATTTTCCATAGACGCAACAATGGACTGGTACATTTTTGGGACAATCTGATACAAACTGCCTAAAAGTTACAGTTTAAGTTTTTCTTTTATTTGTATCATTAAGTCTGATTAATGTAGACACAGCTCTCGCTTGAGTTTTTAAGTCTGTTTAAACCTTAAAATTCACATGTCAGAATTAATAAGCTCAAACAAAAAAACAGACCTCTGATGATTTAACTTAGGCAGTTGAAGAGGCAGCCAGAATCCACTTTAAAAAAGTATTTTTATATTGTTTTTTTAAGTTTAGATCAATACTTCTTTAAGAGTGTAAAACAGGGTTAGTTCCAGTGAAAACATAGAAGTTGACAGGGCTGACCAGAGACTTTGTATCATACTCAATTACAATTTGTCAACAGGGAAGCTGCTGCAATTCATCCTGTCTCTCTCGTGTCCAGCCGTCCACCTCTCCAGCTCTTAATTAAACTGTCATTAACTAAACGCTTTGACTTAATGTTTTATCAAATGCATCTAATTGAGAACGAATTACAGTTTTTTATCCAGACATTAATCACATGTGTCAGACTCACTGAACTCAGGCAAACCCTTTCAGACTGCATACGTCAAGCCACTGCGTAACTATCTCAGATGCTGTCACACGCAGATGATCATCACAAGCTGATCACTGTATTGAAGTGACTGATGCTTTTTGTTCTGTTTCTAATAAGAGCTTTTCCTACGTCCCTTCTGACTGGAATAGCCCTCCTCTGTGATGTCTTTAGAAAATCTGGCTTCCTTGAAAAAAGGGGTGATGACCTACAGACATCTGTTCTTAAAGCATCACATGATTGCATGTGAGCAGACTTCTGACTAAGGGCAATCACAGGATATCTTTATCTCAGCAGGAGCACATAGAAACATTTTCAAGTTAACAGGCTTATAAGGATTATTTAGATTAATGTGCAACAAGTATTATTCCAGAAAATATTAGGCAAACCTGTTATTACAAACTGAAGCTATGCAAACCTTTTAGCACTAGCCTGATGAGCCAATGTTGTGTTTATTTCCTTTCAGGAAGGACGATATGATGCTTGATTACTTCTTAGACCAGTCCAAGCTGCTTTGCACTCTGAAGTCCAAAATAACAAATGTAAACAGGAAAATGCCAAAAGAAGATAGTGAAATGTTTTGAGGTAGATGTTTCCTTTGTGTGTGTGTGTGTTTTTTATACATTTCCTATTTTGTTGTGAGGAAATGGCAGCCATCAGGATCAGTAGTCAAATCTGGAGTGTAAAATAGAGAAAACATGTTTGCTGAAGTTTTCAAAATCATAAAGAATATTTCATTTCATATAAATTAGGAACATACTCATACATCATAGAATTATAATTAGGTTGGTCATGTCCTGATATAGTCCAGAATATGGCAGGTTTGTATAAATGGCACAGGACTGGAATATATAGGCTGTCAAAGTGGCAGTGAATACTCAAGAAAAAAAAAGATTGTAAATAATGCATTGATTGTTTGAAGGGATCAGCATCATAGTGATGAAAAATACTGTTTGTTTTCTTTTTTCAGATCATCAAACCAATATAAAAGCAGACAAAATCAGTTTTTAAAAGGTTATTTTATTTATGAAGAGACAATACGATCCAAACCTATGTGACGATACAATTACCGTCTTTGCTAAATTGTGTAGCAACTGGGATTATGAGCAGATGTGATGTCCCAATTTAAATAAAATCAAGAACGGAGGAGAAGCAAATTACTTGATATCAGTCAATCTAGAAATGGTTAAAAAAATTTATCAAATACCTTTTTTAAGACTTTGGGAACATTTCTAGGTTTAGCCAACCAACCAAAATACTACAAGAGCACATCCACAAAACATCGAGAGAGTTTTTAAACCAAGCTCTAAGTGCCAAAATGTTCCAAGCATCATAACACTAAAAGCCTCACTTGCCTTGGATGTATTCAACAAGATAGAGACAGGGCAAGAAACTCTGAGGAATACCTTTCAGAGATTTACAAAGCCAAATCAATGACATAAGAAAAATTAAATAAAACTCTTATATTTGGCAAGAAAGCATCTTGAAAATCCTAGACATTTGGAAAGACATTCTATTTTCCCACAAGATAAAAAATTGGAAGGTGTTCATCAAACTGGGTCTAAAGTTAAACTAGTGTTTTACCAAAAATAGCATTTCCTGTGACAGGACCCCATAACAATACAGGAGTGGTTGAGTAATATTCGGGATACAGTATTAATAGTTGTACACTGAATTAATATGACTCTGTTTTGCAAACTTCGCAAAAAAAAAAAAAAAATAGACAAAAGCTTTTTAAGTTTAGTTAATAGACTTTTGGAGTAGGATGGACTTCAAAGTTAAGTAGGAATTGGAAATATTGTTGGTGCTAAGAACTATAGGAAGGGAAGTGGTATGATTCAAGTTTCAAAGCTTTACTTCTTCATACTTCTTTTTTCCAGACATATGCATATATACAGTATATATATAGATATATATCTATATATATCTATATATATCAAGGATGCACTGAATAACTAACATGGATAAGACAATAACTCAGATAAGACTAAACTCAACAGCGACTCCATCATGACAAGTCAATCCTGCCATTATATCATGGTAGTTTCACTGTAAACTACTGAAATGCGCTGTATAGGTGCATAATTACTATTTAAACATTTCTCAGGAATAATTGCAGCAAAAACAGAGTAAAAAAAAAAAAATCTCAAATTCCTTCCATAGCAGCCAACAGGGTGTGCTTTGTTGAATTTCTGACGTTCTCATGCTCAAACTCCTTTGTGCAAAGTTTCAACAAGTACGGGTGTAAAAGGCGATACAGAAGATGATTCATTCATCTGTTATTTGTTTAAAAGATACAGCTTCTAAAAGATTGTCTTCATAGTCGTTTACACAATTGCAAACCCACTTTGTGGCATTCTGCTATGAATCAATCCATAACATTATTACATAATATAAATAAATGAACTTGTAGATTTAACACTAGTCGTAAACAGAAAACAAAGCATATGGTATTTTAATTAGTCACACAACTGAGTTCGGTGAAAGGCCCCGCTTTAGGCTGTGCATTGCTGGTATCAGTAATCGTGCAGAAAAGATCTGTGAAGTGTGGCCAGCGTTTAAACATGGCCTTGCCTTCCGTGGGGAGGAAAGCCCCGAAGCATCAGAGCTGCATTTCAGTCCTGTGATTCACGCAGATAGCAAGACAAAGAAAATCCTCTACAACACACACTGTACATGAAGGTAGGGCAGCATTGCTCAACAAGTGAACCCTTTTATTCTGAACTATTCTCTCTGGTTTCATGCTGGCTGATAACAAAGAATACTAATTTCATCTGATAACAAAGAATACTAATTTCATCAGATACACAAAAATAATGAAATATAAAAGAAAATATTTCATCTTTATTCATTTATTTTAAACTTTTAAATCAGTATATTTTGTTTCATCCTACTATAAAAACATACATAACAGTTAAAATGTTCTTGGTAAATGTTTAGATATGTAACAATGTAATACCTAACAAAAGCAGACATTTTAAGATATTCTCAAAGGGCCAAATACGGCTACACATTATTCTCTTCTTTGTAATTTTTAACAGCAAACATGTTCTTTCATACTTCTGTTTGAAATCATTTTGGTTAAATAGAGATAACTTACAGCTTCATTTCAGTTCTGGTCAGATTGCTAAAATAAACCTACTCTACTTCCTCTCGCTTACAGCTTTCTCAGAAAAGTATTTTCTCCACTTTAGATGGGTCTGCACAGCTTATTTAAAAAGCTAAACTAGCTCCTTACCGTTGCATCAGGTTCTGCATGGACCTGCTAAGACCTCACATGTTTAATCAAGGTTTGTTGAAACATGGGAATATCTAAAACATGCAGGAGACCAACCTGTTAGGACTCCCTTTAAGCACTTTATTTTATGATGGGCAACACAGCAAAGGGCTATAACATTCTGTGCAAAAAAAGTAGGTGTTCGTGATTTAAGACACCAGTAAAGGGCCTGCTGTTGGTGGTCAGCCAATTAATAATTGAATAACCCATACAGTTTAACCTCATTGCATATTGTTTACTGAAATATTATAGCTGTGAGAACCGTTGGTTCTATGGTTTAAATGCTGGTCTGAGATTGTTCTGCATGTAGTCTCCATGTTCTTCCTGTGCATTAGTGAGTCCTGTCTGGGAATTTCAATTTCTTCCCACAGACCAAAATTTAGCTTACATAACACAGTTCAAAGAACAAAAGTGGACAAATGCCATGTAATGTCTAAACAAGGAAAAAGAATGGATATGTATATGTCATATATGTTTAAACTTTGGTTCTTTGGACTGCTACAATGGATACAGTGGGGGCAAAGCAGCCCACCGGAGGGACTAGTTTTTGTCCATCTGTAAGACAGATAATATCATATGTCTTATAACCCTCAACTGACACAGAACAACCTTAGACTACAGAGCGTACACATGCAAGTAAAAAGCAATGGTTCCTTTTGGGGAACTGAAACTTTTTCCTAAAAGGTGATAGTCTTGACATACAGAGGATCATTTCTTTACAAAGCTTTCATGTTATTCCTCCACTAGTGTCCCTTATTGAGTCTTGCAGTTCTCATTCATAAAAAATCGATTCGTGCTCAGGCATTCAGAAACAATGAAAGAGGGCTTTAAAATATCCGGCCTTAGGAAATGTGAGAGGGTAGCATCAGAGGAGAGCTGTCACTGGAAGTGTTCCTGTATGCCTGTTGGTCAGCCCCATCAATGAACCAAGCAGGGCATCATCTGCAATAATAGAACGACATTCTCCACTTGCACTCGAGTGGGAGACAATGGTGTTTCCATGGCAAACAGTTTTCTCAAATTTGTCCCCACATAAACATACAGCTGTAGTTCACCATTAGTCATCCTGTATTGCTTACACACCTCCTTGTTTCCCAATAGGTTAAATTAACAGAACTGAAGTGTGACTGTTGTGCTCCTGATTTTATGGGGATCCATTGATGCCAAAAATATGTGTATATGTCAATGTGCATATCTATGAATTTATATAAGGTGTTTATGCAATATACCTACGTCTATGTAGCATGTTTTTGTGTCTATGAAAACTATATATAGAGTGTGCTTATGTTTATGTAAGGTGTACATGTTAGGTGCATACGTTAGATTATTTTATCAGAATAAAAAAATAGATTTTAGCTTATTTGGTCGATTAATTCTGTGACACTTCAGATTTAAATGTATGTACTGCAACGTATTGTGTTGGACCAGCGTGCCCTCAGGGGGGGTCTGCAGTTCTGCATCCCCACACTTGAATAAAATCATAATTCTAAGGGAAAGTCAATGCAGGCTTTATCTTTAAGGATATATTGTATGATGAAGAAAATAAAATGAGTGAAAATTAGTTTGCTTGTTCAAATAAGGAATGAATAAATTATTAGTATCACTATTACTATTATCTTGTTTTAAATTAATCGTTTCTCAATATACAGCTTACATAGACATTAAGACATGTACATAGAAACATAAACCTGTTTCTAGACATACATAGTTTTGACTCTTATTTCATACTTAATTTATAGTTTTATTTAACATTCAGTCTTAAAAACACATTGGACCTTTAAGAAATCAAAATGTCAAATGGTGGAAATTAATAGAGAGGCATTATAAAAATCTGGATGCATGTACAGTACACTATGCAAGCCAAGGACAAATTTCTGTCACCTTGTGGTTGACAGACAATAAAGCTTTTTCTGTTCTATTTCTATTCTATCCAGTAAGTTGCATTTATATGGATAAGGGGAAAGGAAATAGGGTAACCGAGAATTGTAATTACAGACTAAAAAACCATGTTACCTTGTCTGAGAGGTTTTAATTTTGGCCGCAACATTTAGATGGCTGTGTTAAAATTCGGTACGAATAGCACGGTAGCTAGGTTGACTTTGCTTTGCATTATCAGTTCAGGCTTCTACTGATGGTTTGGTACATCAGCATTATTCCATCATCCCCCCCAACCCAAAAATAATATACATATGATTGCTGAACATGTCCATTACTTTATAACCACAGCTTAAACGTCTTCTGAAGGCTACTTCCGTCTTAAACTTTTCCCAAACATGACAGTAAATTAAACCAAACCTCTCCACATCATTGAGGTTCTGATTCACATTATAAAAGTGCAGCGGAGAAATCTTCAGCAACTGAATAATACTCTGTCAGAATAGAACAAAACTTCCATATACAGTCACTGACACCTCTTGAAATTAATGCATCTATGAATCAAAGCAGTTCTTAATTTAGGTAGTCCTGAAGGTAAATGGAAAGCCCTACTAAACTGTATCTAATTAAATGGCCAGTGAGTGCAGAGATTATTTTTAGACCTGTTTTGCCCTTTTTTTTATGAAGCAATTTGCTTTATCAGTAGATCTCATATTGTGCAAGTATTCCGATTTGAAGCTCACTTTGGTGTTATCTTCCTGATATCCACAGGAAGTATCCACCCAGATAAACCTGTGTAAACATTGTTGTTATGCAAACATTATTATCTCATGATTTGCTTTGACAACTGCATTTTAGTTTTCACAAGAGTTAAATTCAAGCATCTTAAAGCTATCAGATAGATAATGTAAGGGTATATTAGCTGTATCACAAAAAAGGTTCAACTGCAGTTTTTACCACAAGGGGTTTTTGGTTTTTAAAGAGCCTCATTGTGCTAGCTGAAATAATAGGAAGCAGCTGCTGCCACGGTTCAAAAAAATAATTCTGAATGATTGACGCTGGACTGATAAACATTGACAGACACTGAGGTACATGCTTTTTTGAATAAACCCTCGATTTAAGCCAGAAGTGACAGAATAACTGCTGACGAACTGTCATGTCACTTACTGTTAACCAGGCAACAAGACAATAGATGTTGTCACAATTTGTATTGCTTCTGGGAGAAGGGAACAGGAATACATCCGACTGGATATCCTCTGTTTGGTTCAGCAGATAAAAAAAGAAACAATAAACTGAATGAGTTAAGCCCTGGGAGAACACAAGCAGAAGGTGGGTGAAAATCTCTAGAAACGTGTTTTAAAGTTAGAACAAGAAGTGTTATGATACAATAGCCATCTTTAACCATAAAGGCATATCAGCTATGGTAATGTTTAAAGCAACTGCCCGGAACACATTTTCTTCTTTCTCTCATGAAAAGAGTATAGGGTGATGTACCTGCAGGGAGTTTTTGCAAAATGATTTTTAAAAAAAAAATCAACAGAGTGCAACAAACCACCAAATTTAAATGATGCGCTGTATTACATTTTCTGTATTACACACACATCTTAAGCGTTGGACATGACAATGACCTGACAATTTCTAGAACACAAGGCCAGTGACAATATATTTAAACAGCAGTTCAAATACTGGACAACAATTGTATAGTATTAGATGGGAAAAAGATTTCATAATATCTTATCTGTGAGAAAGGCAAATAGACAAGTTTTGGTTGAAGCTGTTACAGCTTACATGCTCAGCAGGCATATAAGTTACTGTAATTGGAGAAAAGGAAAAACATGTTCACTTGGAAATTCCTATTTGGCAGTAAAAATAAAACGCGGCTAGTATTCTGGATGTAAAGGTGTCTACTAAAACTAGCACGTGAACCAGGTGGCAAGTTAGCACTGTGGCATAATCACGCTGTACCACCTTTTTACCTCATTTCTTACTGGGATATTTTTAATTCTACTTTGATTGCAGGTTAGGGTGAAATCTGGTTTATAATATCTCATAAATTCATTTTTACCGTTTTTATGTTTTTTTCCGTAGCACCTAGATAGGCTACCCATGTAAAGTGATCTATAAATATTATTTATAATAATTATTATTTTTAAATAACTTTTTCCATAATTGCCTCCAAGTGAAAGGCTTAGTCTCTTCTATCTTTCACGGCCACCAGTCAAACTGCTAGTAGAACAAGCTATCTGCTCATTTAAATGGGTGGAAGCAAATCTGTTTGTTACATTTGCCAGCAATCTTTATAGATCACCCACAACACACCAAATTATTGCTTGTTCTAAAAAAAAAGGTGCATGTGGCCTGTACTTGTATAGCACTACATCACGCCCAAGGACCACAAAGCTTTTTGCACAGGTCATTCACGCCCACATTCACACACTGATGGTGGCAAGGGTTGTAAGAATCAGAATATGAATCAGAATATGAAAAAGCTTGATTGACAAGCAGTGTTTTACACATAAAAGCAATTTCTTCTGGTAATAAGATGCTTCAGTTCACACAGACAGGTTCACATCCAATTGACAGGAATAAATCTGGAAATATATAACACAGAAATGTTGCTGAGATTTCGATTTTCGTTGGCAACTCTGAACTTAGTTTAGTACAAGCAAAGCTGCTGTAGCGCAGTGCAACATCCAAATTAATATACAAATATTTTTATGATGTATTTTGTTATTTTTATCTTTACGCGATCTTTTAATTGACCACGTCATCGTGCTGTGCATATTAAGCCATTACTAAAACAAGCCTATATTTGGTCTTGTCTTGTATGTTAGGTTTTCAAACAGGTTCTGCTTTGCATGCCTAAGGGGTCGTTTTTATAACAACCAGTGAGGCCCTGCTTATTTCACCTGTGTGTGACTGAAAGCAGCAACACAGACAAATAGCTTTAGTCACCTACCCATTAGAAAAACGTGATGAAAGTAATTCTGACTCTATGTCTGTACATATGTGTTTGTGTGTCAGCTGAAAGCCCACCTGCAGGCCAAAATACAAGCTTGACTAACACCTTTTAAATACATCTGCGTCAGGTTCACAGCAGGTCCATACAGTGAAACCTTGCAGCTGGCATGATGCAGAGTTTCAATGTTTTACTACGTACATGTGTTTTTTTTCTCGAAAGCTGAAGTTTACTTAACTAATTCGATGATTTTTCTGAAGAATGACTACTGAGCTGTTTTTAAAAGTAATATTAAAAAACGGAGTTCTTATATTGCCTTATAAAAGTGTATAAGGCACTTTCAAATATTCGTACCCCTAAAACCTTTCACATTTTGTCAGATTAGGACCAAAACTTTGAATAAAATAGAAAAAGAGATTCAGAACAGCTTAATCACAATAAATCTAAATGTATCAATTATTTTTCTTAGCTAGCGATAACTGTAATACTGTCTGTGATTTTCAACAATGTAAATGCTTTTCTAGTCATATTGTGTTTTAGATTTTACCATACTGGTTATATTTTTTACAGAAACAAATACTAATACAAAAAGAAGTAGGTGCATTTAGTGTCACATTTGAATGAAGATAAGGTATGGAATGAAAACAGGAATTTCTGGATTGCCTATATGTTTATTTTGGCAGTGAGTTTTATTAAAGAATGCCCCAAAAAGTCACAAAAAGTCCAAGAATCACCTTCCTTGAAAGGTTTCATGATGTAGCAAGTAAATGAAGAGGAAAAAAATCCATTACAACAGTACAAGCTAGTCCAGACGTGCTTCAGAACCCTCAAACCTCCCTTATCAAGAATGAGGAAGGTATTGCTTTTGGTTATGTTGCAGTTATTGTGGTTTATAGGAAATCTCTTGGACAGACCTTTTGTTAGTGGTTCCTTTTGTTCCTTAATGTGTTCGCTCATTGTTCAAAACTGTCCAAATGAAGATCGGAGACTCATATTACCGTTTTGTGATAAAAATAAAAAAAAGAAGTGAAAGAAGGAGCATTGTAATTATTGCCTGTGTTTATTTTTATTGTTTTGCCTGAAACTGAAGTAGAAAGCCATAATTTCCCAGAAATACCTCTAGGATGTTATCTCGCTTTCTGGATGTGGGAATAGCAGCTTCCATTAAACATGCCCCCTGCTTTAAAAGATATCTGCCAGGTAATTTCTTCTTTTCTCTTATCAGTCCCTACATTTCTTGGCCTTACATCAGCCCTCATATACTCGTCTTTCAAAGTCTGATGTTATGATAAAGCTGTTGAAATGACACATCACATCTGCTTCTGCTTTCAGATGATGTCATGGTTTTAAAGTCACAAGCACAAAGTCAGATCAAATGTTTTCATCTGTTCAGGAGTGCTAGACAAGAATGAGATCACCTCCCAAACTTTGTTTACTAAAAATAAAAAAGTCCTGTTTCTTACATGCTTTGCTAAAAAGCAATAAAGGACCTTAGCAGCACTTATTTTAGAAGCTTTTTACTGCCACATTATTTCTGCTGTTATGAAACGAGACCTAGATTTCACTTATATAACACATGGGAGACAGGTGTTGTGTTTTTGTACTCACACCAACTCTTGGTGTGGTTGTTTGTAAAGAAGAGTAATGTGAAGCTGCTACCACCTGGAAAGTAAATATTAAATACATCAAGGCAATGCACAGTTCCACATATTTACATTTTAAGTGTAAAATTCAATCCAAGTACATTAATATCATTCTTTTCTCAGCAGAATTTATTCTTTATTATTTTTTTGACTTCTTAAAATCTTCTGCAGGAGTCTTTTACATTTTATTTTATTCTTATTACAGCTTAATTTTTCTATGTATCGAGCTTACTCTGTGTTAATTATCTGTATTGCACATAATAATTCATACTCTAATTTGTGTTCATTCATTTATATTTGTGATTTACTTTGTTTGTTACAGTAGCAGCATTGAATAATCACCGAGTCATTGAATTATCTTACTTTCTAAACAACTGCAATCGAGAAAAACAGGAGTCTTTACCAATAACTCGAGGGAATAATTCTTTCTCTCATTGGATCCAATTTCAAAGGAGTTTTTTTAAATACTTAGATCATTTTAAATAGAAAAGTGTAAACTATGTATGATTAAACCAGGAAATCTACTGTAAATGTACTATTACTAGTAGATTTTCAAGTTGTTACATATTCTGCAGGTATATATTACATTATATGCTGTTTTGATTTGAGGTCCATTGCAATGTTTGGTTATTTTAAAGCACAAATCTGTTTAGTGTATCCAGTAAAAGTAATTATGTGATGACAGGGTTATGCAGTACAATAAAAAAATGGGCTCTTACACCACATCGTATTAAACATTTTAAGGGCATTGGTAGATCCTCACTCACTTAAAATATACATACAGATGTGAAAAATTGCTTTGTAATAATATTTTAAGAAAAAAACGAATGAATTTCAAATTCAACTAATTTGATTTGAAATGTATAAATTTGGATTTAGTGTTTTGGAACAGCTTAAACTTCCCAAGTTGTTTACTAGATTGTCAAGTCTTTCTGTTTCTCTAATCTGACGATACTACTAATTATTAAATAATCTACTAATTTCTTTTAAACCCTAAAATATTTTTTAAAAGAATCACATTTTATATTTCCATTGCTGCTATTTTAAAAGTTAAATCTTTCCTTTGGTAATTAAGAATGTGAATTTGCTGCCGAAGTCAAACTTCAATACTGGCATGTAGTCAATTAGCATACAAATGTAAACAAAATAATCATGAGCAAGCAGAGATTAAGCTTTAAAGATAAGAAGCAGAATATTCTATTATGTGGTACCTGCTAGTCAAAGATGAGAATGTGGATAATTGGATGAGGATAAAAGAAGGCTTGTGGAAGAGTGGGGTGACTTTCTCTAGATGTAGAAGACAGGAATGATGATGAGGCTACAAAACAGTTTCACAGAGGGACCTTTAGATTCAGTCAGTTAGCAATCAACTTTGACGTTGTTCTTAGAACTGCAGTTTCACCCGGGTAGACCTAAACCCACCCATGTGTCTATTTGTTTGGATTTGTCAGATATTATGTCATGATTATGCTGTGTTTCTTTAAAAGATACCAGCTTGACCTGCAAATGGCAATTTGAGATGCGCTGAATTCATATGTAAATACAAGCAAATGACATTCAAGCTGCTGTTTGGTTGACAAATCTTAACTGCCAGAAGGAGGTTGAAAAATGAAGAATCACACATACTGTAAGGCAAGGCTCAAAGAGCACGTTTCAGTTGCAGGTCAATTCAAAGTGCTGGAAACAAGAAAACACACAGGGAAAAGTACATTGTAGGGGCATAAAGGTAATTAAAAAAATCAAAAATATGAATAATTAAAGAAATTAGAAATGATTTTTTAAAAGATTATTATAAGACATGAACAATAAAATTATTAATAATAAAATGAAACAACGTTAAAATCCAAACCTAAACTAATAATGTTTAGAATGCAAAGCCCACTCTAAAAAAATGTGTTTTTAATCTCTATTTAAATCAACTTTAGCACTTTTCAAATCTATTGTGAGTTTGGTCAAGATTATTTGGAGTATAATAGCTAAAACCTTATTCTCCATGTTTGGTTCTTGGTATACAGAGTAGATCTGAGCCTGAGGATGTAATGTCTGTAATGTATTTTAGTGTTAAACCATTCTGTCATTTATATACTAACAGAAGTATCTTGTAGACCAACTCTCTGAGTTAGGGGTACCCAGTATAACAATTTTAATGCTCCACTTTCTCAGTTCTGGTGAGGACACGGGTAGCGGCATTAACTGTAGCTGTCTATACAACATTTTCGGCAGCCCTGTGAAGCAGCACATTAGTACTACAAAAGATGAACATATAAAGTAGCTTGTTAAGCTTCACCTAGTCCTTTATTCTGTGGGATAGGTGATAGAAGGTCCACGTTGTACATCTCTTTAAGTGCCTCAGACATGTTGACACAGATGAAATGCAACTTGAATTGAATATTTTGACCAACTTTGGGAGGCATCAACAGATCAGGCAGTAGGGTTAACATGCAGAGTAGAAAATAACTGTTTCTAAAAGTATAATGTCATGGTGGGTTTCAGAGATCTTACCCACATGCAGAACACCACTCGGAAACAGGGAAAAAGTTAAGTTTATTTAGGAATAAACACAGAGAGTTCAGGTTTGGGTTCCGGTTCTGGTCCAAAGCGGGATTCACAGAGTTCTGTAGGTTGAGAGTTCGGTTAGCCAGGAAATCCAATAAAGGGGATTTTGGTTCTGGTTCGGATGGTACCTGGTGTGGTTCCGATTGATCCTGGAAGGGGAGCTCCAGTGAGATCCAGAGAGTGAGTTCCGAGCAGAGCGAGAGCAGCAGCAGCATCTGGCTTCAGCTTAGCGAGGTTCAGACCTTGGTCAGGTTTCCAGCTCTTCACTAGAGCGACAGGAGTTTCAGAGTAGTCAGAGACCCAGCTCACACGAGCTGGCAGGCAGAGGTTCAGGTTTGCTCACACAGAGCTTCAGGCAAGAGTCAGGCTTCCTAGGAAGAACACAGGAGCAGATTAGTTTCAGATCTAGTTTTCAACACGAGGCAGGTTTCAGAGGCTTAGGTTGCTAACCAAACGAGGTCAGTTAGTTAGGTAGTTAACACTGCGGCGTAGAAGCAAGGTCTGACAGCTGCTTATGTAGTGGGATCTCCTGATGAGCTGACGATCCTCAGGTG
>JAUZNJ010023652.1:0-16911 GCA_034780135.1 Jordanella pulchra | reverse complement strand
GCTAACTAGATTTATGAACTAACTGCAACTAAAATAGTTACCCGATATTAAATTATAATATCCCAAATAATAAGTCCAAAACAAATCCTGGTTAAACCCAAAACAATTCTCAACAAACTATTTGTTGCATTCCAAGACCAATGCAAAACAACCCCCCAGCTATCACTCTCCCAGGTCCTTTGAGCCTGATGTTTTCTGAGTTTTTTTTCCTTAGCCGCCTAAATCACAAGGAGACTATTAATGTCACTTAAAATAATTTTCAAATTTACTTAACCCATGTAAATGTGTGCCTGCATGTTGCGTTACAATTTTCGGAACAATATTCTTTGAATGAATGAATTCACACTGTCCCCATGGAAAATTATCAGCTTTTGGTTCTAGGACATTTTCTTGCTAGCCATAATAAAGTATTAATTTTATTGTATTATTTAATAAAGAATGATTTTTAGAAATACTGTCATTTCACCCTCAGTTATCCAGCTAATTGTTCTGTCAGGCAGTGTGTCATTAATAATCTTTCTTGGTGTTTGTTGCTAAAATGTTCCTTTTTTAATAGAAAAGGGTTTTTTTTCATCAGCAGTTCTTTCTACTGAGCACAATTCGGCATCTACTGACCTATCATGGATGAACCTTGTGTTTTCTTATTTTTCAAAGGAGATCAATCCCAGCTCTAAGCTATTCAGAGCATAAAACATGTACATAAACAGGCTAGATGAATGGCTTACATTCAAAAATGTATTCAATATCAGACACAGTGCATGGGCTACAGAGCCTGAGACTTCTGTGTTTTCAAGACTGAGGATTTGTCTTTTGCAGCTTTTTCAGCTGCAAGACATTTTTGAATCAGGAGTGTATTATGTAGTATATAATTACCCCTGTAATTTAATTAGAATCAGTAGAAAAGTCCACATGAAAAATGGATGTGCACATTCATGAGCTCTGACTCTTTCATTTTGTATTTCATCCCAAAGTTGAAACAAAAAAAGCAATTTTGCATGTTGTATGAAAGACAGAGGATACATAGAACAAAACTGGAAAACTGATTAACAAGCACCAAACATATGTCTTTGAGCCTTACCTGTTTGCACTGCTTCTCTGTTTATCACAAATGTGATCAATTATTATAGTTATTGTATTTATAGACCAAATTGTGTGAAGAAGTACATTTATTTGCTTTTTACGAAATCTAAAGATGTCAGTTTAGCAGTATAGGATTAACTGAGCCACATGTTCAATAGATCTAGACAAAAAGTGCAGTGAAAAATAGGATTTCTCTTCATGACAAATAAATAGCTGTCTTTTGTTCACCAACCATTCCAATTCACTCTAAAAGCCCTTTCTAACAACCGATGGGGCCACTGTTGCTCAGAAATTCTACTCAACAACAGTTCCTAACATCTATACTGCATGTTTTATTTTCATGAACCTTTTATTTATTTATTGGTGTCTGGCATTAGAACTGCTAACCATGTGTCTTTTTAATTAAGGAATTATTATAGATAAAAGATCATTTAATCAAGGTAAATGTTCTTTGATGCCTACTGTAAAATTTTGAATGTATTTTTTTATTATTTCTTAAATACATTTGAATATTTTCTTTTAGGGAAAATGATAAAGCTATTTCTTTTTAGCTCTTTGCACATGTTAAATGCTTTATATTACCAAGCAGTGAATATAAAGTGAACCATTGCACTTTATATTCCTTGTTAAATGTTATAGCTCAAACTTTTTCATCAAAATCATTAACTGTTCAAATTTAATGCATCCAGAGAACATCAGTAATGCAGAATAAATGTAAACATTTTACTATTTTACTCATAAAAAAGAAATAATCGTTTTATACATTCTGACAGGTCAAAAGTATATTCATTTTTATTTCATTTTAAAATAGGATTCCTCACTAATAGAAATAGTATAGATTTTAGTTGCTCTTGGGCATAGCTAAATGGCTTTTCTGTCTTAGCAATACATTTCTCAGATTCAAACCAAAAATAAAAACAAAAAAGAAGAAAAATGAGAATGTTGGAGCTGGCTTAAGGGAGGCTCAGAGGCCACACAGATGTTGCCTATTTTTTTATTTCTTTCTGAACAGGTAAGTTAAATATTTGCTAATGCTAATAATAACCACTAGCATTACCAGACCAAGTAATTGACTCTCATCAGCACAAAACAAGAGCAGCCGAGAGCACCACTTACTGGCTGTGAGGAGATAAACTTTAAGAAATTACCTTTAACTGCCTTTTGCAGTCCATGTGCAGACTAATGCACTGGTGGATTTTAACTTAGAAACCAGTAAATGGCTCACTGCAAGTCTAAATGAAATCTATATTAATATAAAAAGTAAAAGGCTTTTATTACACCGAAGTTTCCTTGTGTAGAAACAGAGCTCTTTTAGTGCTCATTCTGCTTTGAACCAATTAAAACAGGACCTGAAGATGTGCAACTTAATCGATGTAAAAAGTTTTTTTAATCTACAGTATTTTAAAAACAGTGAAGATAGATGGCTGTGTGTTAGTATCTCAGTTTGCCTTTTTTGTCAAAAGATAAAAGATAAGTTCTAAACATTCCAACTTTCTGTAAATCAAAATGGGAAAGCAGAAAAAAGAGCTTGGGGCTGTTTTGAGTTATTTAGAGACCCTGAAAAAGTGGAATCTAAGCTTTCCAATGATGTCAAATTTGTTGAAATCAAAAAATAATTTGAAACGGTGTGATGGCCGTTTGAATGTTGGCACTCTGCAAAGAACATTACGAAGAAAATCATGTTTAAAGACTTTTTAGAATTATCCTGAAAATCAGCTGGGCATTAACAAAAGCTATCAAGTTGACTACCTTCCAGTACCTCCCCAGCAACATTGTCAACAAGCTTAATTCCTTTGCCTTTTTTTGCCAAAAGATGTTTAAAAAGATGCAGTAGTTTATCATGTTCAATTTGAATAAAATATTTACTTCTTTTCCCTTCTTATATACAACAACTTAAAGTACAATTTTCATTTATGAAAAAAATATTGGATCCTGGTAGTAATTTATAGAGTATGCTTAAATAAAGCAAGATAAATATTTGTAGTAAAAAGCAATCTCATCTTCCCCAGTTTCATAAATACACTGCAAACGTATTACTTACAATAATGCCTAATGCAAAAAATATAAGTTATGTTGATCTGGTTCGTCCTGCAAAAGTTAACAAAGCAATCAAGAGAAAATTGATTTTTCAGTAATATCTGGGGCTATAATTAGATTAAATTGTATGCTCCATTTAAAGGCAATGTGATTCAAACAGCTTTTTTTTGTTTGTTTTTGTTTTTTCCTCAGTTTCGTTTAATCTTTGGTGAGTTTTGAATGAAAATGCAGTTTTTTGACAGTGAGTATATTTCTGTAAACAGACTATTTTCTGAAAGCTGACTTTGTGCAAACTTCACCAGACCATCATAAATGCACATTGCATGTACTCTAATCTCTTAATTTCTTTTTTTAAAGCCTGTCTATGTCTGAACTTCTTCCTTTTCTAATTATCCCCTCGCCCTTTTGCATTTGAGAGTCCGACATTATTTTCAGTTACTGTCAGGAGGAAAATCAATGCCAGATCACCAGTGAGACCACAGATACTTAGCAGTGCTTTCAACTCCATGTATTTTATGGGTATCTGTATTAATTACTATAAACTGTAGTTACAGTCTGTGTTGCATAAAAAACAACTGTGTGGACATGTGATGATTTATAACAGAAAAATACTGACTGGCTTGTATTTTTGTTGAACAAAAACTTATTTGTACTAATTTCCAGTCAAGTGTGTGATTGCTTTATTTGTTCAGGGAGGAATTCAGTCATTCATTTCTTTTTTCTGCAAAATGTACTCCTTTGCTATGATGTCAATTAACTATCATATCTGTCTTGAAAACCCCAAAACCCTTGAGGGAGGAAATTTAAAAAAAATGTTTCACTACAAATTATACTGATAAGAACAAGATGTGATAAACATAGGCATCTGTCAATGTTTTGTCTACCAACGATAAGACAAATGAGTTTTTCTTCTTCAGGGTACATGGATTTCTGTGAATAACCAAGTTCAGCTGACTCTGTAATAATCCATTTTTAGCTTTGAGCTGAGTGCTCATGGCCTATTGTTTCACTTAGCCTCTACACTTTTCATAATCAGTCACTTTGAAAGGTTTTTCATTTGCGACTCTAATCACCCTGTGACCCAAACTAAATTTCCAACTGTAGGTGAATAGTGAATCATATGAGGAGAGGGGTTATACAGACAAAGTGAAGCTAAAAGGGCATATAGGCAAAAAGAATAAGATGTCACAGGATGTTTAGCTGATCAGGCTTGTAGATTCATGTGTATGATCAGGTAAGTTCAAAAGATTCCAACTAAGTGGACTATCTTGTTCCAATACCTCCCCCAGCAGTGATTGTCAGCAGCAGCTTCATGTCTACAAACTGCCCTATTTTTCTATGTAAAAGTAACATAGAGGAGCATGTTACAATATTTGTGCTACATCTCTGCATCACATAGAAAATCATCTTTTCAATGTGCAAAAAATGACAAAACCATCTCTAAGAGTAAAAAAAACCCCAAAAAACAACAACAAAAAAACAAGGTAAGGCCAAGTAGAAGGCAAATATTTAAGAAAAGAAAGAGAAAAATATTAAGCTTAATTAAGGCTGGCCCACAGTTGGGCCAGAAAAAAATAGTATTGATACAGTTGATAAAGGAGCGGCATCAATTCACATAGAATTAAATGTTACTCAGCAAAGGGTTCCCAGAATGTATATAGATGTGAGCTCTACCACTTCACCTCACAATTTGTCACATACATCGACAACGTTATCAGTCCTCACATTTGCAGCATTACAGTCTTCTTCAACAGTAGAACTTGATATTGCTGGGAGCACATTGATGAGTGTGATAACAGCATTATAGAAAACAACTGCACAACCAAAGAACCTTACTGTGCAATGTAAGACAGGATCAAAAAAGGTGGTACCCCATGAGATGATGAACACTTTTTTAATAACGTTTTTAAACTTCCTCTTCACCTGCTGCCCTGTGTGCTTTTTCCCCATTGGATTGCACCTATATAGAATACATTGATATACTACCATTCAAGCAGTAAACTAGTGTTCCACCATATTGCTATCATGATTACAACAGGCCAATTTGACATTTGTAAGTTTGACTTTATGGCCGTTTCTCAATATGCATACTTCTGCATTTTCATGTACTTGTGTGCTCGTGAAACGTCATCAGCCTCAGCCCAAGCACTGTTCCAAATCACAAGAACACGAGACCGAGAATGGAGAAAAACCTCGGATGTTGTTCTCGCCCCTCCCTCTATACTGAGCATACAGAAGACTAGACTTGTGCGTTCTAAGGCTGGCAGACCTCCCCACAAAGCACAAAAGGCTGCTTAAATAGGGGTGGAGTAATCTAAATCTCCCAAATGAGGGAGGCACAACATAAAAAAGAACAAACAAATGCAAAATAAACCAAGTTATCTTACGAAACAAATAAAGCAAAACTAACTTTTACTTTGTAGAAACAATAAGGGAATATTTAAGTGACAAAATTAACTAATTAAAAACTTGAAACAAGTCTCCCCCTTCAGTCTTTCTAAAGCAGTTGATATGCTCCAGGTTTCCTCCTCCAGCTGGTTTGAATCAGCAGCATCTCAAATAAAAAACAAGTGTACATAAACCATTCAGACATATATTAAAAAAAGTCTGCATCCATTTGAAATTATATTACTAGATGAAACTTAAACATATAAACTGTAATATAAAGAACAAAATACTAACATTATGTGGTGGTGGGAGAAGAATCCACCACACAATCCCTTTCGCCATTCTCTATTGCACTTTTTGATCCATGTGCTAATAATGGCCTATGAGTAGGCACTACTATCGGTCACAGATGCTCAGATGTTTGTGAGCCTCCTTTTTTATGTAGGGAGACTTATCTGTTCTCTCACTGACAGAGAGATAATGTTTCAGATGTTTTTGCCCTGAACTCAGGGCCTTTTGAGACAAAGTTGTATGTCTGGTTGGAAGTTCACATTCTCCTCTGGCAGAGGCTCAAGTCAATCGTGAGGAACCACTGACAGATTTCTTTTTGATGAACTCACTCATAGGTGGTGAGGCCAAGCTATGTCATACTTTGGAGATCTAGCATAAGCAATGAAAAGGTTTAAAATTTTAGACACTTTGTGAATTATATTGTGAATTTTACAATGATGGTAGGAATAAAAAGTTGGTTGTGTAGAATATTCAATGCCCTTCTGTAGTGTAATTTGATTGGTTTAATAATAAGGAAACATGTACAAGAACAACTGCTTATACAGGACCAAATATGAGACAGTACTATGGAATGTAATCATTTCAGTGCTGCTTTGGGCAGTAGACCTGCTATAAAGTTGTGTATATTAAAATTAAAAGTTTTTACTAGTCACAGGTTTCATGAAGAAAATAGGTACAGTTTCTTTACATATTAGGCCAGAGACATGAATCAGTAAACCGATTTTGTAGAACATTTAGGGTTATAGAAAATCAAAGGGCTACCACCTCCACACTTTTTGCATTTGTAAAAAATACGGTGTTATCGGCATACATAATATACTATATATATATATATATTCTACATTCTTACACACATTCGTACTCGTATTTGTCGTCTTTTAGGTCATGATCCATATTTCACACTTTCACACTTCTTATACACACTTGGTGAGGAAATGATGGGCCAATCTGTGTAAGACTAATGTGGTCTGTAATATCTTTAAGCTTCTTCCTATCAATCTTACTATCTACATTTACATTCAAGTCTTCTATATGAATAATCTCTTCATTAAAGTCACCTAATTAGAGACTAGATCTCTATCGCCCATCTTGGTTAGTAGCTAACCTAATCTTTACAGAAAATACAAGCTGTACATGCATAATCCAATAAATTATTTGCAGTTGTCTTGTGAAAATAACTAAATATTTTCAACATCGAGAAATGGAATATGAAGAAAGTCAAATTTTCAGCTGAACATTTTTAGGCATAGTGACCTTTTCCTAAAGAGCATTTGGCAAGAATATGGCTGAACATGCTGTGGTGAAAACTAATAGTATGTCAGTTAATTAAACATATTGGCATTGAACATAAATACTTTTTACTTGGTCAACAAAGAAGCCTTAGGATGTATTAAATTAAAAATAAATATAAGATCTGACAAAGAAGCACAAAGCACAAATTGAAATAATATCTTACCAACATCCTCTTTTATGTACACACTATACATTGCAGAAACACCAACTGTCAAAACAATCTAAAATCTTCCTTCAAGATTGGCAGCACACCTGGCTAGTTACCTTCTCGCTTACACAAACAAGCTCCCTCTCTGGAGCTGCGATCCCAAATTATATCCACAGCTGAATACTTTCACTGACAGCAGCTGAGGAGTGCCATGTTCATTTTGCTGAAGAAAAACCTGTGGGAGCCTACTGAATATAACAAAAATACTCTGACACATTATTTTCCTCAAGGAATCTCATACTGACATGTTGCATAATTAATGGCTGAGGTAAGTACTGCTAAAGGCTTTTTGTAAAAAAATGTTCCCCCACATTGTCTGATGTTGATTTAAATGTCGTTTTAATTTTGTTCTTTTGTTGTTTAAAGACCAATCTCTTTGATTAAGTACCCAGCAAATAATTTTAGACTCTAATCAAACAAATAATCATCAGCTCGGGTACCTATTTTATAGGATGTGTTGGATATCCTTTCTTTGAGGTCAAATAATCAGCCATTGCAGCATTTTTGAATCAAGCCAAGCATAAACATCACCACTCAGACCCACTGGGGATGTATATTATTAAAGGAATGCATGCTGCTCAGTTTATTTTTTGTTCTGCAGTTTTTAAGATTTCCTGATTGTCCAACTCAAGCCAGTAGCTCACAGTCCAAAAGCCCTTCACATAAGGTGAATACCTAACCAAGCTGTGACAGTGAGGCTTTTATGGTCTTTATGACAAGTCCTGTAATCTGCTGTTAATCACAGCTGAGCTGACAGCAGCACTTCAGTAACCAGTGAGAGAAACTGCAGTCCTATAAACTACTCATGACAGCAGAGACGTCATTTGTTTTTGCTGTGAAAACATGTGGGATCAGAATAGTGAAATTCCATTATTTTGAAAGATCAATGTTTCTTTTCTGACTCTTTTACAAGAGGAGATATCATACTTCATCGATTAATTTGCTTTTTGACTGATAACTTTTCCAGACACCTATATGATGTAACTTAAGCACTGAAAGTAAATCAAACAACAGCCAACAATAGATCCACGGGTACAACAGACATTTTAGGAACAGAGGAAAGGGAGCTAAAGACAGTTTTTTAGCATTTTTTTTCTCTCACACTCATCATTTTCACAATTTATCACATTACAAACACAAGCGTTATTATATTTTATTGAAAATTAATGTGAACAACATCTCACCCTGTGCTCTCATAGTTAAGGGGCTGTTGCTCCTGTCATTCATTGATAAACCATGTCTATGTGGGGCGTGTAGCTGCCTGGAACTGCTATAGTTCTCACCATTTTCACAACTGTGAACCTGCAGAGGAGAAACATGCATATGCACCTGTTGTGATACTTTACCTGAAGATTATGAATACATTAAGTACCGGTAACTAGAACTAATGATTATTAGTTATTTGATTATAACTGTAATTGCTTAATTAATTGCTTATTCTTAGTCTCAATGTGGGGCTCCTATGTTGACTTCTAAGATCTAGTTACCTTTCACTAATTCAGTAATTTAGAATATGGCTATCAGCAGAGTTAATAATCACCAACCAAAAAAAGTGTTTTTGTTCACTTAACTGTCAACCAAAATGGTAAATCCGGCCTGAGCAAGAAATTGTTGACTGTATAAAATAATCACAAAAGACCACAGATTAAAGCAATTTTACCTTTATTAGCTAATAATCCTTACAAGCGCTAAACACTACTGAAAATAAGCACAAGTAAATAAAACATATAAAAGGGGGAAAGGGTGTTCTTTTGGGTTTAGAGGCCCAGTCGTCAGTTCAGTCAGTTCATCCGCAGGCAACTCTGAAAGAGATTGGGGATTAATCTGATGCAATAAAAACAGGCAACTACGTCCAGCTCCTTCTGGATCGTAGGAAAAGGCAGTCTGACTCGGGTTAGCAAGCCCAGACTCTGCTCTGGAGAGATATGGCTGCTACTTAGCAAGCATCAGCTGAGAATTGGTATGTCTTGTCTTTCGCGGCCTTAGGCAACTGGCCACAGGAAGTTGAATAGGAGCAGACGTTATATAAACTGCATCGGAGGAATGTGACTTCAGAGGCTTCAGTCGCTCTTGTCACTTGCATTTGACTTCAACACATCCCTTCTCAACACTGACAAACAAAAATGTATACATCCAAACTAAAGCCATTAAAATGTGAGAAGGTAATACAAACACAGGCAGCTATTTTAGTAACACTTACTTAAAATGTATTTATTCTAAGTGTTTCTTTTACATTATTCTTTACTTTTTAACCTTCATTACAGAATCTAGGAAATCTTTATTAGACATCAATGGGCCTGATCTTTAAAAGGTTTGCGCATTATTAAACACCTGCAAACATGTTATACTACCAAATCAGATCTGTAAAGAATGTGCAAAATGATTTCCATTTAGCAGAAAGCAGACAGTGTTAACCACTTTATGCAATTCTCCAAATCAGAAATTAAACTTCAGGAACCATTTGCATTTTTTTAGTACTACTGAGGGTCAGATAGAGACAGACACATAAAAATATCTGCGGTTAATGGTGCCACATAGGAGGGATTGGTACATGTCAATGGATGGCGAGAGATTCTGCACACATGTAAACATATACTGGCCAACAGGAATAGCCCCGGGGGTAGTAGATATAAATGGAGAAAAAAACAAATAAATGCAACAGAACATTAGACCATCTTTATATAATTAACCCCCCGAAAAAAAATTACTACGCCTAAAGAGCTTGCAAAGTGACATGGTCATGGTCATGATATGGATTTCCAGCTGCTTAGAGAGTTACGGCACTGTAAGTGTGTAGCCTGGCCAGCCAGAATGACTGAAATTCATTGGCCTTAAGTCATGCCATGTTTATGGGGTAGGTAGGTCTGACTGGCCAGGCTAATAGGTGAGGGATGCGTGTCTTGCAGAGGGAAGTCAGCGTTTACAACAGTGCCACTCAAAATTATTCAGTGGTGCTTTAAAAGGGAGCTTTTTCCTCTCCAATGCTCTGTGTGATGGATAACTGCAAAGTCAAACACACAATGCTAGCAAATGTTTAATGTCGTGGCAGGACTGTCAAGAAGAATTCTACACAATCAATGACTTGATTCAATCAGCTCAGTTTCCTTGGATAGAAAAGTTTTAATCAATCTCGCCGTCATTTGATAGAATTATATATGAAATGCCTTGAAATGTGTTGTGATTTGAAACTTTATAAATTAAATAGAAAACTGAATTAAATTATTAAATGGAAGGATTTTTTGTTGGTTGACTTATGTTTTTTTATTGTAAGGAATGTAGCCTTCTGCTCTTTGTTGATACTATTGCAAAAAAAACAGGGAAGAATTGGAAAAGTCTAGATTTAGTTCTCATGATCATGTTTCAGTCCAGAGACGTTGATTCCCAATATGCCCTCTGTGTGCCTGTCAGTGCTGCAGTCTTATCTACGTCATCTGCAATGGATTTCACATGAAGGCTAAGGGGGAGAAATGATTCAAGCATCCTTCAGGACATTGATCGGACAGAGGAGAGAATGATCAGTTGCTGCTGCAGTGAAACTTCTATATTGGCATAGGTACTCATTAAAATAGACAGTTTTATTGAACTTTACTCATACAAACATTAATAAGTGTCCTCTTCAAGGTTAAAAAACAAATAAGTTTAACAAAAATCATTTTTTGACCAGATAACCAAGAGCCTACACTATGAATTAAACAATGTCTTGTGTGTTTCTGTTTATATGTTTCACTTTTTATTTGATTTTCATGCTTTTTCTTTTCTGTGTTTTTCAATTTCACTTCTAAAGGGAAATTACACTTTTCAGTAACTGCTATTTAAGCCCAATTTCAGTTTTCAATTATCTTTTTCAGCCAAAGAATTGACAGAACAAACCTGTTTACTGTTGCCTTTGATGTCTACTTTTTTACTTATTATCCAAGGAAGTTTAACAGCCAAAATGACAACAGTGCAATTCTATATATGTAACACTGGCGAGTCATAACAGACAGCAGGATGGGGTCTTATTTCTGAATTTTCTGTTTTCTGATGGGATTCTGAGTAGGTCAGAACTATTCTCTACTCTGGCTATAAGAGGTCTGCCTGGTGTTTGCTGGGAACAATTTAAAAAAAAAAAAACATCAACAGTATGTCCATGCCTGGGGGAGGAGGATTATTTTATTACAGAATAAAATTATGTCTGTGTGTATCTAGCCCCATGTCGAGGTCGTCACTTATAAAAAGAATATTTTAGAATTGTTTCTCACAGTGATTGGACAGAATGTCAAAGGAAAAAATAAGCCAGTGTAAAAAACTGCAAAACTTCATTAGGTGTTGCAGAGAAGTCAGTTTTGGTCAAACAGTAGAAACAGTATATGAAGCGGAAACTATGTTATTTAGCACATAGTCTTTCTGGTTAAATTAAACTTTAAGTCTTTAACAAGATGCATTTTTGAAATGCATGTGTATTACATTTCAAAGTACTTACTCTTTTCTTTCTTTTAATTTATCAGAAAAACTTAAGGTAAAGCTTAGTTAAAGGCCACGTTCTAGCTTTCACAACATCAAACACCTTCAGTATCAGGTGCTTGTTGATTAAGGATCTATATATGATCAAGATAAAGCTGGGCCTTAGATTTTTAAACAAAAATAGCAAAAGTCCAAAATTCAGGTCATGGCCACCCAGCACACTGTAAATCAACAGAAATTTGGTGGATAAAAAAATGGAATCTATCATTAAATTAGAAAATCATATGGTGCACAGTAAGTAGTTTGTACCGTACCGTAGTTTATCTTAAGAGTCGGTGGTTGTTTAAAAAAAAAAACTTATGTACAAAAAGATATATCCTCCTTCTAAATGAGAGAGTGGTCTTACAGCCTTGACCAAGGTCTCAAACAGATATCCAACTGCTTCAGGATCACTTGATGGTGAAGGACAATGAATATGATGAGACGCATCATTTTCATCAAATCCCTGAATGAATCCTCTTACCCTGTGGTGCAGGTCATGGTAATAATGAAGGAACACTTTTATCATTACATAATTTTTTTCCATACAGAATGGACTTCATATTGATTTTAACATAGATGCAGGATTTCTATTTTCTCTCTCCTTTCATTCCTAAAGAGTGTCAGCCACTCAAAAGCCAATTTATAATTTGAATTGTTAAAGGGGTTTAAGCATGGGTGAATATGGTATTATAGGAATTTCTAATCAGTACTATTATATTATATTCAGAATGTGATACTGTCAAAATACATTGATACAATAGATACAGTCGAGTGTTCAATGTGCATTTATAAGATGAATAGTATTGATAAATTATTAGACATGAGAATTCCAAACAAAAAAAAGTAGCAAAACAATTTTCTATGGGAAGAAATCTTTTTGAAATTCAGCATTTACAAAGTCAGATAAGTTTGTCTAAAATACCCACAGCATTTTCCCTCAAGTGTATAGACATTGTTTTGGGTTTTGTTTTGTCTTTTGTAAGGGCTTTTTCACAAAACAATGATTAAGCTAAGGTTTTTCAGATATCCTAGCTTAATCAAGGCTGGAATGGGTTTCAAAACAACAGTAAAACAGAACTTACCTTACTGATTTGTTCTGTGGAGCTAGCCTGCTCAAGACCACGCTGACCTCATGGTCACTTCTAGAAAGCTATGGACAAGCATTTTTCAAGATTACCTACACTGGCTTGACACACTTGTTGAAACTGTAGTGGCCTTTGTGAAGAGGATAAAGCCAGGATGCACCTTATGTCAATGCTTTATCTTTTATCTTGAATTTGGTAATTCTGCATTGGTCAAACAGCCCTCTGGAGTAAAGTAACCCATATTATCTAACTTAACATTGTAGGTCCTACGGTTTCTGTGTTGTTCAAGATGCTTAAGTAATAAAATGGGTTTATAATGTTCCAAGTAATACCAAATTAATAAAGTTTGAACTTACAGGGCAAGTTTTTAATCTGAAAATAAAAAAACCCTGCAAACCTACATCTTCATTCAAGACTATATATAGGCATAACTATTAATAAACCTAAAAAACCTGCACTGTCATCATCCCATATATGATGGGTTGTGAAGCTAAATTACTATCCACAGGCATTTTCCATAAACCTTGATGAGAGTCAATGATGTGGGGAAGGGACAAGTTCTTTGAAAAGTTCACCATAAAGCATGCTGTTATTGATTATTAATAACAATCATTTAAATAGTTCTAAATACTTAAAAAATTAATTTGAGACTTGTCTGAAATTTTGGTTGAACATATAAATAAAAATTCTCTGTTCTGAGAGTAATGAGTCATCATAACAGGGACATCAAAAATAGCATGGGCATAATGCAAATTCAAGGTTACACTACCTGTAGTATATAATTATGATACTGAGTTGTAATTGAACTTACATTATATGAATTTAGGTATTATGTCATATAAATATAAATGCTATTACCATATGTAGTGCTCATTCTTGCATTAAAGGGTGACCTGGGCAAGATGTTTTTTTTCTGCCCAATGGTAAACAAAATATATACCCACTCCCCTGTAAAGAATCATTGTTTAAAAGCCTTTTGCTGTTATTTGACATATTTGAACTATCAACAAATAAATAATATTGACCTTTTACAATGACATTTCTTCTTTCTGTCTTTGTGTTGGCCTGTGATACAATGGCATTGTGTCCAGGTTGTACCTTGTATAACGTCCAATGCCCGGACAGGTATCATTGTTGTTTTAAGAAAAGTAAGAATGACCTTAATTATACAAATTCTATTTTAAGCTCCAAGAAAAAGCACCAATACTGAAATTGATTAATTCAGTCCAATTTTCACAATTCCATTTCTGTCTCAGTCTATGATGTCTCTAATTCCAGCATTGATAATGCTTCCTTGTTGTGTATACACAACAAGGAAGCAATACATTGAAATGGAGTTTCATAAATTTAAACTGTCTGTTAGAACCCCCTAAGCTATGCTGTCTTGGGAGAAAAACATATCAACGTACAAGTGATCTCATATATCATAAATGGCAAGGTAAATATGGCTGATATTGAGAAAGTAAGGCAATCTACTAGAGATTTGATTTTAACATCAAAATGTATGTTAATTTACATGTTTGTTTCTTTACAATATCTTAATAAAGGTATATCTTTCTTTTTGTTCTCAAAATGTTTAACTACGTCATTTATCTAGATTGCATTTTAGCATTTCTTATGTGGTATGTTTGGTCATTGTTATTTTCTAGGCCAGAATGATATGCACAAAAGGAAATATCAGTAATTATGCAATAAATATAGAACGTTTATAGTAAATGAAAGCCTTACAGGTTCTTGTTTCTCACAGTTGTTGTTATAATAGTTTCAGACTTTCAATACGGTTTAGATGGGTAATCAATAATAAGAATATAATGTCAACTGACAGATGGTCAGATTGTGTTATGTTATGACTAGTTATCACAGCCAGTCCTCATAAAGAGGGATTTAATTTGAACTTTTAAGTAGACGTATAAGGTTTTTCATTGGTAGGGATTTTATCAGTATGGTAAACTGAATAAACTGTAAGGCCAAAAATGTCACTTGTGCAAAGTACTAGTAAGGTTTGTGTTTGTAGCCTGCCACCTTGTGGCAGTGTCAAACAGTTGCATGTCAAGCTTTATAACACAAAGAGGGTAGAATTTTTTTAGGTAGCCATTTATGTTTATCATCATGGTCACAAATGCTTAACGGATAACCTTCGAATATCTAAATCAATTTTGTTTAAGTTATTACTAATAAAAGAAGTATAAAGTTTGTGGTTGACACTGATAAAAAGCTATAATACAACAATTTCACCAGATTTCCTTACATTCCTAAAAGTGATAAAAAGTTTGTATAAAAACATAAAATAAGGCATTTGTATCAATGAAAACAAATTTGAATTCTTTCTAAGTCTAAAAGGTGTTTAACAAGGGGAAACATTGTCACCGTTGCTCTTTATTTTTTAATGGTTTGGAAATCTACTTATTGCTGAGAGGCTGCCAATAACACTAGAACATACAGCACTGAAAGCTTACAGCATACAGCTCCAGGTCCTGATATATGCAGATGAGACTAGTTAAGTCATCTACACAGTCAGGCCAAAGAAGGTGATTAACTACGTGTGAATACTGTAAAAACTGGAAAAAAGAGATAAACAGTTTGAAAACCAAAGTTATGACTAAAGTTATCAGCAGACGACGAGCAAGTCGGCCCATAATCAAAGCAAGAAATTACTTAAAAATATTCTTTATGTCAACAGAATGACTTGTACCATGGCAAGGTATGTGCTTAGGAGAGCAATGTTACATTAAAGGCAAAGAAACACAGTGAAGAATTTGGTTATAAACGTTTTATATAAGACCAAAGAAAATTGTACAAAAGCACTCAGATTTACAGAAAAATATGCATGGTTGTAAAAAACAAATATAAAAGTGTATAGTAAAAAATAAAGCTCTGTATTTTACAATAAACACTCAAATGTAAACTGACAAATATCAACATAGCCAAGTCGGACATCCTCATCCTCTTTTTTCGGTGTGTTCTCTTTGTCTATCCTCTCCAGCCTTGTCAACAGCTTGTCCTCTATCCTTCTCCTCCTTGGCTCCTGGACCCTAAACTCTGATGTAGGGTTTTTTAGGTAAAAAAAAGAAGAAAAGGTTTATAGATATTGGTATGACACATTTGATACATTTTCACATCTTAAAAAGCTAACTATTGTAGTATTTACCACTACACTAGAATGAGTGATTATCAGTATACCCCAAAGGTCAATATTGGGGCTAATTCTGTTTATTCACTACAAAAATCTTTAAAGTTCTAAGAGGATTAATGTTTTTGTTTTTTGTTTTTTGCAGACAATAAGCTTCACTTCTTCATACCACTTTTCAGAGATAAACTCTAAATTATTCATATAATAGTAAACATATGTATATACATTTTTTTATTTTCCTGTATTGTCTCACTGGCAGTTGAGAAGCTGTTATGGAGCTTAACTCCATGGTTATTACCTATTGGAGCTGTTCTTTCATCATGGCATCCGTCCTGGAGGGTTCTCTCAAACACACAGGCAGTGCATTTATAATGAGGAAGCTGTTTGCTGAACTAAAATCATGGTAGGAAGGTATGGAAAAGGGAATATTTACCACATGCTAAGTGTTTTTTATAACTCAACTGTGGCTATAGTTCTGGGGTCTTTTTAGAACTTTTGAAAGTTAGGTGGAACTAACACATTACACATTTCTGTAGTTATTGTTGCCAAAAAAGAAGCTTTGACACAATGACAGATGATGTAGAGAAATTCTGTGTGCAGATAAACATATTTAGACTGTAAGAAATATTAGTTTGATATGAATAGAGACAGAAAAGCATCAGCTCAGGCTGCCACAAATCAATGAAGCAGGAAAGCAAACAACAGAGAAAGACAACCTTTCCGTTTTTTTATGATATGTTATTTTTTATATCTAAGTTAAACGTTATTGTCATGTTGGGTTAAGGAGCTCTAACCCAAATGCAGAACACCACACGGAAACAGGGAAAAAGTTAAGATGTTTATTGTAAATAAACACAGATTGGAGACTGAACAGGTTTCGGGTTCTGGTTCTGGTTCTGGTTCCGGTTCGGGTC
>JAUZNJ010023641.1:6706-16911 GCA_034780135.1 Jordanella pulchra | reverse complement strand
AAATAAGGGATAAAAAATACAAGGAAGTTAGCACAGTAGCTTTAAGGTGACTTATTTACAATCAGGATGACTTATATCCAGGTGGATTTTTACATTAAAGTGTAATAGGTACTGGCTATGAGATCAAGTGTAACAACGTCACAGGGCCATCATACTTATTCCCCCACCTGAGTCAGACTCAAAGCCTCATTTGTGACACACTGGATTGATGTTAGGTGGGTTCCCTGAAGAAATTTGTTTCTGGGCTAAAATTGTACCATAGCAGGGACAGACAGATATCCGCCTTGTTTCATGTGCGTAGATGTAATGAAAAGCACTTTAGCAAAGATCTGACAAAATTCTGAATCATTTTAAAGTTAATTTGTTTATTTTAGTGCACTTTGTATCTGTTTCGCATGAAACGCATTCACAAGCACTGCCAAACCACCTCTGTTGAGTTTTCCAGTCTTCCCTGTCTGCTCGTACGGTCAGAAAGCTTGGCACACAGACGCTGGAGTCTGAGATATGATCCTGCAGCCACGCTTTAGTGAAACACATAATGCTAATTTCTCCTCTCCTTGCTCCTGCTCTGCCTCCCTGGTGCCTCCTTTTCAATTTAGCTGGTACTTAATGAAGTAGTTGAAGTATTATTTCAGCTTTAGAGATGGTTATTAGCTTCTCCTGGATGTAACAAAACAACCTGCTGTGGTATTGTGGTTATACATCATAACAAGTATCCAAAAAAGGAAAAATGTAAGTAAAAGTCCTTACAGTTTGACAGCACACAATATCTGAGGCAAAAAAAACATCAGAAAAAAGACATTTTCATCCAAAAAAGGAGGAACTACAATTCTCTTAAAAAGACAATACCATAGTCAAGCTAGCAGTGCTACTCCTACATGCAGCCATCCTAAGCAGCAAAAGTATAGCATCAAGATGTGGGGAGTTTACAGCGCAGGGAATTGTACAGCGTGTGATTAGCACCTAAATCCAGCTGAGGTCAGGACTATCACTGACTGTTTGATAATAACAAGCTCTGCTGAGGTCGTGCAGACGTTTTTACCATGTTGTACAGATGTCAATACTAATACCTGCTGCTAATTTTTCAGGCTGGACTTTGTTTGTGAAGGAGTAGACCATAATATTGAAGATGAAAAGAGTGTGAGCAGGAAGATCCTTCTACTGCTACCCCTGGCCTGGAGAGGTACAGTAAACAAGTGTTTGATTGTGAAAGTGGGTCTGTGTGGTGAAGGTTAAAGACCCAGGATAGCTACCCAGAGCAAGGCCTTACCTCGAGCTTTTTTACTGTTTGTTTACTGACAGGAGAAGGGCTTACAAACATTGAAACATTGAAAAAGCAACTTCTTGTTTGGGAAATGTACAGAAATACACTGATTAATACTGATTGAATTATGGAGACTTTGTTGCATTCATAAAAGTTTTATGATGCTCTACAAAACCTTAAAATGTAAAAAATTCTTTGTAGCCCTTTCATTTCCCCAAATGAACAGCATTCAAGAGTCCTATTAAACTCGAGTAATTGTTTTGAAAGGTGAGAAATAGCAGAGGCAGGATCCCCCAGATGCAATGCATACACAGCTCAAAGCTTTAAAAATAGTTTGGAATGACAGGAAAAGACAGAATGTGCTCACTGGCTGACGGAGTTTCCAGTGAGCAAACATTTATCTGTTTGTGCACCTATTTTGCTCCTCTTCTCCACAAAGAGTCCTCTAACATCCTGAGAGAGCCTCCTCACATGCCTTCACACTGACCGCACTAACACTGTGAGCACTCAAGAGTAAAGAGGGGCAGGACAAAAGGGGAGGTCGCTGCCTCCTCCTTTACTTGACCTCTCTGTCCTCGCCCTCAGTCGCTACCCACAACCCCGTTCCTCCTTTTTGTACCCATTAAGAGATGACAAATGACTGTTGTTGCATTTGTATCTGAAGTTCTCAGACACACTGTGGACATTCACAGCTCCATGGATGTGCCTATTGTTCATGCAGAAATGAGTGTGAGTAGATAAAAGGGGAAAAGAGAGATCTTGCTCACATACCAATCAGAGCTTTCTGATTATTGATTAAACCTATAAATAAGATTTAAGAAGATGAAGCGGTGCTTCAACAGACAAACGCAGCAGATGTACCATATTTCACACACAGGTTTGCCACAGGAGGCTTGCAGAACAAGTCTGTATCCTAAAAGTTCCTTAGGCATTCAGAGAAAAGTAAAATAACATTGCTGTGTAATCAAAATAGCTGTAACTCCGTGTAATTGTTTGATGGAACAATTTTAAAGTTCCACAAATAAAGTCCTGCCAATTAACTGATGCCATGGTGAGCATTGTCAATGTTAATGCTAAGCAAATGTTAGCATTAGCGTTGGCAGATTTTTCAATTGAAGGTTGGAACAAGAGCAGCACAACGCTTTCTGAAAGTCCAGCTGAGGTCCAGCTATAGCTAGCTATAGCTTTGCTTTAGCTAGCTAGCTAGCTAGCTAAAGCTAAGTCCAGTTTATAGAGGGAAAAAGCCTCCCCATCTCAAAGGAAATCATTGCTTCGTATTTACGATGCATTAAAAAAAAATGTACAGGCACCGATGAAGAGTTAACAATAATAAATATATTTTTGTTGTTCCTGTTTCCCCCAATTTAAAACAACACTTCCATTACAACTTCAAGAATATATTACAGGTGCTCTTTATCCTTGAGCTTTCTGTGCTGGACCCAAACATTTTTGGCAACTTTGGTATACTGTACAAAATATTGACACAACAGCAGGCAGCACTTCTTGTATTTAGTGCTAATCACAAAAATATACGTGTTTGGCTCCAGAGTTTCATTGTTTTTATTGTCTTTTAACGGAGAAAGCTTTTTTCTAGCTTGCAGGCATGGATACACGGATATGAGCTCTAGCTACAACACTCTTTCTTTCCAAGTAGTGGTGAACCCACTTTAAGAGCATTATCGCCACCCAAAGGATGGAGGAGTTATACCATGTTTTTTTTTTCCTTTTTTAACATTATTTTAAACTCTCCTGTCAGAGAAAATCTTCTTCCAACCAGAAAACAGGTAATGTCTAAAACATTCTGGAAAATAATGCAAAGAAATGAAAGATGTTTTTTCACCATGATTGAAAATTTCACTCATTTATCTCTTTATGGCGGCCTTACCGTCAGAGCGGTGGATGCAGGTGTGCTGGTTGTCGCTGAGGAAGAAGCCATCCGTGCACTGACACTCGTAGCTTCCCATTGTGTTCACACACACTTGTTGGCATCCTCCATTGTTGTCCAGACACTCGTCCACATCTGGTCAGACAGAGAGACAAAAACAGGAGCACAATTTACTGGTTTAGCTTTATAAATAATGACATATGAGCGAGAATTGCTGTGCGCAGAGATGTTCAATTAGAGGGTTGACACTAGAGTCAGGAATGTTGCAGGAACAGGAATACGGTCAGGTGGGTTTCTGGTACCGTGGATGTGGCTGAATTAAAAAAGATTGGAGGTAACAGGCGTCAGGAATGTTTATATTGTTCAATACTGCTGAAAGCTTATAAAGTTTTAAAGGGTTATCTTGTTAGGAGTAAAGTGGACAGTAGATGTGTTATAGCCTACTGTCTTTAACAGTAAACAAATGAGACAACCTCTCTCTAGGAGCCTGTGGGTGTGTGGAAACCAGGGCCTGACAGGGCGACTCTGCGCTCTGTTTAGTCTGAGTAGCTGAGACAGGCCTCCGGTCGTAGGCGGAGGTTACGAAACCATAGAGGTGAAAGAAGAAGCACATGGCAGGTGGCTGCAACTGGACTGGACAACAAAGCTACACATTCATCAGTTTTAGAGATGGACAAAGACAGTGAGACGTATGGGATGAATTTTGTTCCATTATTGTTGCAGGCAACGAAGCAATTTAAAAAATAAATTAGAAAATAAAAAATACAATCTAGAAAATCAACTATGGAAAATATTTTAATAAAAAAAGGACTTTTGGCTTAACTTTGCTGTTTTTTTTATTTATTTTCCTTTTTGTATTTTAAATGTTCATATTTTATTTTCACACATTTTAGGTTATCAATTAAAAAAAACAACTTTTTTAAAGATTATAATATTTTCATTTTTTTTATTTCTGTTTTTCAGATTGAGTTTTACAAATTGCAATTTTTCAAATTATGTTTCACAGATCGCATTCTTTTCACTTGAAGCCCAATTCAAACGCTCACTATTGACCAATAAAAAATAGATAAAAATGTTGTTGCTAATATGGAGTTGTTTTTTAGCTTTTACTCAATTAAAAAAAAGTGCTCTGAAAGGGGAAATAATTTTGAAAGACAAATAAATAAACACTGATAGCAAAAAAAAATGATGTTATTTGAGAATTTTTTGAGAAAATGTTTTGTCATAATTTAAAAAAAGAAAAAAATGACATTTGGAGAATGATCTGAATGTCATGATTCTGGGTTCTCCTGGTTCTGTTTGGGAGCTTTCGCCCTGGGTTATTGTCACTCCTTCCTCCACTAGGTGACGCCGGTCCAGGTTGGAGCGCGGTGTGGTGGTTGCCGCACAGCTGTCATCTATCAAGCCCTATCAGCCGGTGTATAAAAGGAGCTTCCAGTCAGATGGTCGGCGCCGCGTGTTATGCCAACTTTGGTATCACTAAGCCTCCTGGTGTTAACTTCTCTTGTGATTCTCTCGTTGTGGTTTCTGCTGGAAACTAATCCTCCTGTGTCTTTCTCCTCGTTGCTTTCAGGAACTGCTGGAGGTTTGGACTGTCGTCAGCTCCCTGCTTCCTCTGTGATTTACTGTCCTTGTGACGCCGTGGGTGTTGCCCACTGGTTGCCCGTTTCCCTGTTCCAGGTTGTCCCTCGCTTCTCTGAGACCTTGGCTCGTCTACCATCTGACAATTACCACTGAACTCCTCTGGCTCTTTGTCTGGTCTGGCTCTGCTTGTCCGTCCCCTCAGATCACTAAGTAAGCTCAAACCCGGATCATCCAGTCGAACCCCCCAGAGGTTTCGTCCTCCAAGTTCACGTAAGGAACCCGCTCTATTCCAGCCAGTGCTCTCCGTTCCCACGGAGTTTGAACTCACCATCTTGTTTTCCTCCCTCAGTGATTCCAGTTGCTGCACCAGCCGGTGCTTCCTGGATCCCGCCACTCGGGCACTCCAGTCGCCTTAAGCTCTCTAAATAAACGTTTGCTTCTTATTACTCTCTCCTGTCGTGGTGTTCCTGCATGTGGGCTAAACAGCTTAAACCCATCATGACACTGAAGGGGAAAAAAGCTCTCTTAAAATATTCTTACTCTAAAATATTGTGGGGTTTTTTTGCAATCAGAGTGAAAAGAATTTCTCTCAAAAATATATTTCTATATCAAAACTTTTTTCAAGTCTTTTCTCTGAAGTCAGTATTTTTCTCTCGATGTGAAATATGCGTCATGCGCGGGACCGCATTCCTAGTGGCCAGTCTGAACAGTTAGCGAACGTCCAACAGGTCAAAGGACATACGTCTTTGCTCCTCACTCTGTAGTGAAAGAAGAGAATGTGATCTGGAAAATGCCATTTTAAAAAGAATTAAATTCAAAAAATTCAATCTAGAAAAACAGAATTTTGACAAAAATATTAAAATTATTTAAAAAAACTAGAACTTAGAAAAAAGTGAAAAACAAATTTGAAAAAACATCTGAGAGACATTCTAAACCTTAACATGATTAAAATGTTTTACACCGTTTCATTTTTTGATTGATTTTTCATTTACAAAATGTGCCCGTTGCTTGCAACAATAGCAACAAAATTCTCTTCATAAGACAAAGGGGATGAGTCTGAAGAAGCAAATGCTTTCTATGGTTTAAGGAGGAATAGAAATACATTAAAAAGTAAGGAATTACATTTGTGAATCAGAAGGAAAGAGAGACCCCAAAAAGCATGGATGGGTTAGAAATGGCTGAGTTTAAGAACCGAGGCAGGATGGAGAGGATAGAAATGTGTGTCAGAAGGACAACTGCAGAGTAAAAGGAAAGATTTATAGCATGTCTTGTTTTCAGTGGAAAATGAGTCAATTAAATGCTTTGGCATTTTGGAGACAAAGGCAGACAGGAGAGCGTGGGATGGTCTGGATGTGTGCATAGAAATGATGGTGCAGAAGCTTCCTGGATGAAGTGAAGGGAGATTCAGTCAAACTAAATAATCAAACAATTATACATTAAATGTCTCTTTGAATGGGGATGAATTGGAATTGAATAAGAGTGAGTTTTTGTTTGGAGAGTCTTTTTGGTTACGATCTTTTCCAAAGTATGTCGTTTATTGATATCTCATAAGCTCAGTTCGGTAAACACATCTGGCTCCTCAGTTTATCCTGGGTGAAACTGTTCTTGTAACATGTTTAGTTCCAGGTGGACACAGATTATAGAGCACAGAACATTTCAGCACCAAAAGTCTCAGCTGAACTCCACATCTGCTGAGCAATGCTAAATGTAGGACTTCCAGAAGGTTCTATGAAGGTCTAACAGACCTTAGAAAGGACTTCATTATGTTCTCCTACCAGGTTTCCAGCTCTGTGTGTAAATATAGCAGCATAGGTTCTACGTTGTGAGCATAAAACTTGTCCTTGGTGAACTTCTCCTTTGTTTTCATTGCACTTCCTAACACTATTTTAGGTAAATCCAGGACTGTAATGGACGCCATTAATATGACTGATGACTTTAATCTTCAGGCTGCGTGAGGAGAAAGGGGGAAAGAAATGCCATTCCGATTTCTACACAAACGAGGCCAGGGCTTGTTTTTTTTTTCTCTTTCAATCACAGCCCCTTTTTTGTTGTGCTTTTAATGAGGTGAAACTAAGAGTGCTTCGCATATTGGAGAAGGGGATTAAATCTTAGGGAGGAAAACAAACGGTAGAAGAATACGAGGAGGATTAAAGGAAGAAATACTGGAAAGAGGGTCAGAGGGAGAGAATCTACAACTGAAATGAAACTGAAGGTCTAACATAAAATTAAAAAGAATATTGCAAATTGGAAATGACCTTAGAAAGGCAGACAGATCTACACTGATCAGGCTCCTCCTCCCTGAGGAACGATCTCCAAATTTTAGTCATTAAAGGAGACACCCTGTTTACCTTTAAAACAAGACTTAAAAGATTTCTTCTTAATTAAAGATCAAGAACAACTAACCCGATCTAAGACACAAACATCTAACATTTGAAACCTGAAAGGACGGATGGCCAGCAGACCAGGGAACGTGCTGAGACTGAGGGCTGGGCCTGGTAAATGAATTATAAATAAACTTACTGAATGCAAAGCTAAGAAATGACTAAGATCACAATTTTAACTCTAGCTCCCTACAGAGGTATGTAGAGACAGAGCTGCTTTTATATCTCACAGCGGCAGAGCTACTGATAGTCTTTTATTTCTGGGTAACATTACATTTTCTTTACAGCCAGCACCAATTCTGATTCAAAATTAAAACACAGTACATTGGTTAAACATGAGGAGAGCGCTATGCAGACGGTATTAGACACGAAAGAAGGACTGTAACTAAAGTGCAGAAGATTGTCAAGATAATGCCTTGTAGACAGCACTATAAGGGATCCATGTAAACAGTTTCCAAGGATTTCTGGAGTGAGTAGCTGAATATCTCTATGACTATGCTGCTATGTGCTTAGACTGCTGGAGGGCATGCTGACCACTTTCTTTAACTCTGCTACATTTGTTCTCTTTACTATATTATTTGCTGTTATTTTTTCTGTTTGGAACTTTAATTCTCCCTAAACTTTTTTTTTCTAAAAATGCTAAATCTGGCCTTGGCATTGTTTTCAGGTGTGACAACGTTTAGCTATTGCTAGCTATTTTATCTATTGTTACCAGCAACTTAATGATTTCTTCTTCAAATGATACACTTGACTCTAAATTTCTGCATCTACTTTACAACTGTGTCAAAGCTGGACCAGTTCACAGTTTTTCTCTTAGATGAAGCTGCTCAAAGAGCCACTATTGCCAGTTACTGTTTGCTTTTAGGTTTATCAATGTATTACTCATTGATCATTGTTTTCCTGTCTTCTGGGTTTTTGTTTCTAAAGAGCCTTTAGAGGACAAAATATTCAGATTTCGTCATGAAACAATTCATCTTCCACTGGCTTTTTATATCACAGATTAAAACAAAACGGTTTCAGGTGAAAGAAAAATTACATGTTTTTTTTATATTTAGTTCATCCATCCAATCTGACAAATTTTAAGCAAAAAGATAAAGGTAAAAAAAGTGTGGAAAGCTGGCACAGATGAAACTCAGATGACCCGCAGATGTGATTTCAGTACAAGATGGAAATGTATTTCCTAATTGGACTTCAAAGACCTGTTGCTCAGAACAAGGTGCTGGTCTTACCGTATTTGAAGCGGTATGAGTCAGATTTTTGGAAACCTTTATTTGTTTATTTTGAACAAGTTTGCTTTGTGGACTCAGGAGATGGTTCTCCTCTGTTTGGACTTCACAGGTTATCCTAAACTATCCTAAAAATATTTGCATGAACCTCTTAAGGTCAAATGAGCTACAAGCAAAAGAATGAAAGCAGAAACAGCAGCTTCCTTTAGTGTAATCATGAGACCGTAAAAGGTGACGATGCCTTTCAACCGCGGTGCGTGTATAAGAAAGGCAAAGCTCTAAATGAGAAATTGATCTTCCATTATCTTTGTAATAAGTGGCTGTTTGCTAAATGAGTTGAAAACCTGTACTTTTAAAGTTATGACTACTAGAGAAACACAAACAACAGGCTTTGGACTCTGTATTCGGATGTTTATGTAACACTAAAGTCAGAGCAGACTTTGTTAAGCTTTATGACAAGATTTCTTTTGAAACTTTTTGGTAAGTTGTTAAACATGGAGCCAGCTGTACTCTATGGAGTAAATTTTGTTCTGTTATTGTGTAAAGCAATGAAGACTTTTGGAATAGGAATCTAAAACTTTGAGAAGCATTTTAATCAAAAACATTTTGTGAGTGACTTTGAGAGTTATCTTACTTATCTCTGTTTATGTCTTCTTCTTGTCATATTTTTAATTCTATTTATTTTTAAGATTTTATTTTCAAATTTTATTTTAAATTTGTGTTTAAAAAAATCTTTACACACAAATATATATTTTTTTTATTTCATTCATTTATTTATTAACTAACTATTGTTTTCAGTTTTCTGTCATGATCCGGGGTCCTCTGCTGTCTTTTTGGGTTTTGTTTTCCTGTGCCCCTATTATTCTTCCATCACCAGATGGCGCCAGGTCCCGGTTGGAGTGCAGTGCGGCTCCCAGCACCACAGGTGTTTTCCATCAAGTCTTATCAAGTCTCTGCACTTAAGAAGCGGCTTCCAGTTCCTCGGCGCCGAATGTTTGCCAGCTTTTGGTACCACAGAGCCTCATCTCAACAGAGTTTCATCTCCTTGTTAACCTGAATCTCCTAGTAACTTGTTTCTCTGTGTTTTTCCCCGTTGCCTTCAGGTGATCCTCAGAAGTCTGAATCGCCGCGCGATCCTGGCTACCTCCCTGTGCAGAGCTTTCCTCGTGACGCCGTGGTTGTTACCCACTGGTTGCCCGAATCTTCAGAACCCACTCTCCCTTGTTCTCTTGGAACTCCCTTCTCCCACGACTGGCAGTCGGACCACTCCTCTAGTCTCTGACCAACCTGAGCCGACCTGTTCGTTTCCCACCGCACTCCTCTGTTGTACTTGGACCCACAAAGGAGACTTGGACCCCAGACATCCATGACCTCCCTCCTAAGCCCGGAACCAGACTACTAACAGTAAGAGACATCCTCATTCGCTTCTACAATCCGATTACCATTTTCCCTTGAACTCACCACCCTGCTCTCTGTTCTCAGTGACTGCCCCAGCCTGTTTTTCTCCCTCGACCTGGCTCTCGCCTCGCTCCCGTAATCTGTTTCATAAATAAATAAATAAATTTAACCGATTTTCGCTCTTCTGTCCTGGTGTTCTACTTGTGGGCTCGGAGCTTAAAAAAACCCAATGTGACATTTTCAGAACAACATTCACTCCATATGTGTATCAGCTGCAGCATAACGTGAGATAGAGATGCATTGATAAGATAAGCTGTCTGACCAATGGAAGATGGAGAACCTGCAGATTTATTCTCCAGAAAACAGGCCGAAAGTTTATTTTTCATAAACTTCCCTCTAAAAGCTGATTCTGATGATTGCAGTTCATCAAAAGCCTGTTAATCAGCTATAAATGGACATCAGTTCTG
>JAUZNJ010023630.1:0-16911 GCA_034780135.1 Jordanella pulchra | reverse complement strand
CCTTCCCTCAGTAAGAGCACTGAAGATGGGTCGTGGCTGGGTCTTCCAGCATGATAACGACCCAAAACACACAGCCACTAAAGAGTGGCTCCGTAGGAAACATCTTAAGGTCCTGGAGTGGCAATTATTATTTAAAAATCATACATTGTATTTTTCAGGATTTTTGTTTTACATTCCATCACTCACAGTTGAAGAGTACCTATAATAAAAATTACAATCTTCTACATGTTTTGCAAGTGGGAAAACCTGAAAAATCAACAGTGTATCAAATACTTGTTCTCCCGACTGTAAATCTTTGTTTTCAGTCACAACAATTTTATTATTCTACAAAAACGTCGAACTCTATTTGATGGATAAGTTCACAAGAACATTTCCAATTGGTTTGAATTTTTTGGTTTACGAGGCCTTATGTAAGTTTACGAAGTTTTCTAATAATACTGCCCCGTGTGGCCAAACACAGAACTGCATCACTTTTCTGCTCGTCCTTGTAGCTCATCCTCATACTAAACAAGGTTATGTATTTATTTTACTTTTTCAGTTTACGTGGAGCCGCTGCTGGTGCCTGAGTTAAGCTGGATGCCAGGCGCTTCTGAATAGCATAAAAATCCATCATGAATATAGGCTTTGATTGTTTGCTAGGTCAGACACATTTAACATACATGTGCTTGATGCACATCCGTCGAACAGCGCGGGAACTTCCAACCCAAAGTAAATTGAGAAAAATAACCTACAGGCTTATAGATGCATCGGCGCTGAAATACTCAGGACTCAATCTGATCATCAAACAGCGTTTTAGTTGTGAAGGATAAAATAAAAAGCTTATTTTAAAGACATTTTTCAGTAGCAACTTACATAATGTCTTTTTAAACTACAGTTGAACATTTTCTTAATCACATAGGTGACAAATATTGGAAGTGTTTTTCTTTGTGTTTAATTACGTTTATTTTCATTCTGTAATGTTTAGACTGTAAAAGGAAAATGTGATTAAAACAGGAAAAAATAAAAGGTGTTTATGTTCTTATCTTTTATTCCATTCTTTATGAATCACGCTGAGACGTCATATTTTGTGTCATTTAGGTCTCAGTGGCCGTCGGCATGTCTCTTCAGAGTTTAGCACTGATTGTTTTAATGTTCTACATGATTTCTGGCAGCCAACCTACAGCCACAGCAGAGGTTTAGACTTCCTCTGGCTCTGAACACTGTGGAGCATCGCAGCAGCTCATATGAGAGATGAGTGTAAATGAGAGGGGGAATAGATGGAGCAGTGCCTCAGCCAAAAGCACATCGATTCTCCACCCCTTACAGCTTCCTTACTACCTCCTCCTTCTGTCTGATAAATGCCTTTCCTCATTTTGGTTTACAGTGGCACTGTGCAGGGTGCATACAGAGTGGCGCTTGCAGAAAAACATCAATAAACAGTGAAGTATGCTTCCCTGGTTGGGCGTTTTGCTCCTTAGCTGTAGTCAGTAGGGGAGAGATGTAGTAGTCAGTTTAAAATTTAATTTCACACTTTGTATGACTATTGATTTATTTCGGATTTTAGGCTAAACCTGTCATTATATTGTCAAATGGCTAAGTCCTCTTTGTACCTATCTCCCTCAAAAAAAAAAAAAACAGGAGCACAGGAAATTTCCTCGATTCTTCAATCTGTGGATGACTAAACAGATAAGTATTGTTGCGTGTGGCTATTTACTCTTAGAGGCCTGGGTCTCGGCCTCCTTTGGGGTTCGGAAGCGCAGTGGTTCGCTCAGCGGGCTCGTCCCGGACATGCTGATGGACTGCACATGCACAATGTAATCTGTCTCCTCTTCCAAGTCCCATAGTGCACAGGAGCGTGTGGTGGTGTTGACTTCCTGGATTAATCGCAGCATACGAACGTCTTTCTTCTGTCAGCGTAGGGAAAACAAGAGTATCTTGATTAGACATAAAAACATAAAAGCAAAAAGACAGAAACTTTTGAAAGGTAGACAGACAGCAAGGACATGCTGCCAGCACCTGCTGAGTGCCAGGTGGGCTTTTGTGCAGCTCTGAGAATCCCAGAAAGCACGAATCAAAGTGATTTTATATATTTATATATAATATAAATCTAAACAAATTCAGCTTTAAATGCATTGGAATATTCATACTTGCCTTTAATTTGAAAATATTTATTTGTTGATGCAAAAAAAACCCTTTTATAAGAAGAGAAAATGTTTTTCTATAATTGGTCTGAAGGAAAACTCTGGATTATTATTTTTGCTCATTTGGTGAAATGTGCTTGTAATGATCAGACTATTGTGCATATAGCACACAAAAAATAGGACTGTCTCTTCCTGAAATATTTGGTCATCAGAGTATTAAACCAAAACTTGTAGCTTAATTAACACATAAACGGTTTGTCATTCACAGCCTTAAATCCTCCAAAAAATTAATAAGGTGTTAATACTACGGAGATAATAATCTATTTCAAGGCTTTTTACTCTCACTAGAAGTGTCAAGGAATTTCACCCACAGTTTCATGATGTCTTTTGAGCAGCAGTTACAAGAGGAAAGATGAACCATACCAATCAAAGCTTTTCCCTCTGCATCACATTAAAACCCCAACCTACGTCTGAGTTAAACCTAAATATAATTAGTTATAGTTCTGTTAGAGCTTAGAGGTTTGTTAAAGGACAGTAGTGAACAAACAACATCATGACGACCAAGGAATATGGATGACTGCTCAGGGATACAGTTTAAAGAAAAGCTGGGATAAGATAAAATATCCAAAGCGAAAAGGAAAAACATAAAACATCATACCAGCACATTGAAACCTCTCTGATCTGATTAGACTGAAATACATTTTTTTTTTGGTCAAAATCTGAAAATAATTGCGTTTAAAATATTAAAACTGCACTTCATATTTAATACACCAACAGTGTGGGGAAACATGGTGGTGGCAGCATGATGCTGTGGGAATTGTATTTAGCAGAGAAAAGCAAACAGGTTGGAGATGAATGAAGCTCAATATGTAAGACTTAGAAAAATCGTGTTTACAGATGTTCTCCATTCAGTTTTGGTTTGCAAACTTGTACAGTAGGAGATTCCAAAAACACACAGATGTAATCACAACAAAAGGTGCATGTACAAATGACTGACCCACTGAGGTAAAAAGTAATGCACACTGCTGAAAAAAATATCATGTTAGTGCTACAGTGTTGGTCCACGATGTACGTTTCCCAGTGAGTTAAATTAAACTGTGCAAAGGTTTTTGTAGAGCACTGCAGCTCGGAGTCGACAATAATGTGAACATTCACTCAAACAACCATCAGGCTGCAGCTTCATATTTAATAGAGCAAGTGAACAATGCAGCAGCACCTTTTCATTTCTAATCCTTTTACTAATTTACAGCACTTATGCTTCCTCAAACTCCCAAACTGTTCTCTGCAAAAACACCCAAGCATGTCAGCGACTGTCTGACATCGTCCTGACGGTTAAAGAGCAGATGTATGCTGGTTTGTATTGTTGATACACCGCAGTCTCTTTTTGAAATACTCATCTTCTTATCTTTGTTGTGCTTTATGTTCCCCCCAGTGTTGTTGTGTCCTACACATCCTGTTGCTCACCTGCTGTGTGATGGCAAAGCCAATGACGGGGTCTCCCTCGGGGATGTCCCATGACACCACAGCGGAGTTTGCCTTCACTTCTCTGATGGTCACATTGACGGGAGGCGACAGGCTATCTGCAAACAATGAGACGGAAAAAAGAGCCTTTTGTTCGCTCCGTAATATGAAGTAAAAGCTGTGTCTCTTGCTGTAATGTCCACTAGCTTCACAGGAAGCTGAGTTTGGTGGTGTGAATAAATGGCTTAGTAAAAAAACAAGTTTGTGATACATAGTAGGAAGTAAATCAACAGGTTATAATCTATCATGCAAGTAAAACACTAAACTTAGCAGTTTAAATTCTCAGTAATAAGTGGATAAAATATTTTGTCCTCAAAACTGCAGTAAAAGTAAAATATATATGGTAGATAAAAATTGACCTTAGGTACCTATTTTTATGTATTTTATTTGCTGTAATTCTTGTGTTTTGACCAGTTATACAAACGTAAATAAAATTAGAAAATCAGAAAAGTTTGCCTGTGGTGAGTCAGTATGGGTGTTTTCATGGGTTTTGATTTTCTTACAGTGACAGAATATTTCTGAAAAGCATATGAGAAAAACATCTAAAAATCCCGCAACAAATAGTCCAAAATTTCACTGCACAAAACAGTAGAAGATTGAAGAAACAACAGGAAGACCAATGAATTACTAATAAAATGCAGCAATATAAGATGAAAAGAAGGGACAGTGCGAAGATTACGAACATCACAATTTTTGTGACGTGTAGAAATGAATCAGTCACTGTAAAATTGAACAATAAAACAATAAAACTTTCATCTGGTGGCCATAAAACAAGAGAACAAGTTACCCTGTTAATTGTCCCATCTAGTCTACACATCGTAAATGATGCTTCCAAATTTGCAGCCTCATTCTGCAACAATATGGCAACATCCACCGTTGCAGTGATTTTATATGGCAGACTAGATCCAACCAATGGTTAGAGAACAGCAGCTGATTTAATTTATGCTTTGGTGCGACCAGTTCTATTTTACTGAATTATTATCAATAAGAATTAAAACCTGCATTTAATTAGTTTAGATTTATCTAAGTGTGCTTGTGCATCTTTGGTTTCTATCTTAACATGTTTGTCAATTTCTAAAATGTCCATTTTGTTTCAAAAACCTTAAAAATGAACTTAAACGGTTATAATAACATTTATGAAAGACTTTACAGTTTTGGTCATTTTTTTTTTATCATGAAAAGATATTTCTGAACATATTTTTTATATTTAGAAAATAAAGTTTTCATTGATGTCTTGAAGTCTAAAATGTGACTTTTGACTCATTATAAAAACACCTCCAATCGTGTTTCTCTGCACATTGTTTTTTTTGTTTTTTTTAACTCGGTGTCGATTTCTACACACACCTACACCTTAATTAGGGTCGCACTCTACAAGAGCTACGAATACTAATTTGCCTTCATTACATAATTAGTTGTGAGATAATGTGTTACTCTGGGTGCACTTTGGTGGCCTCAGCTGCTGGAGACTTAGAGTCTATAATTATGAAGCTCAGGCTTTGATGGTAACCGAATGTAAATCACATTATTAAAGGACCTGCAGCTAAAAGAAAAGGAACAAAGGATCTGTTAAAGGGTCCGCTATAAAGCAGGGGCCAATGATGAACTTTTACGCTTTCATTTTAATAGATCAGACTCGAAGAAGGAGAGAAAAAAAAAAAAAGTCAAGAGCAGTGTGGGCCATTTACCATTGAAGTTGATCCTTGCATCTCTGTTTAACGGTAGCACGCCTCTATTCTTGTGAGACTAGTGGTCCTTTACTTTAAGCTTTGATTGATATTTGTTTTGTGGAGCTGAAAGGTGAATAAAGACGAGGACTTTTAAGCGAGGTCTGTTCGAGGCCTTTGACGGGTCATAAATCTTATTCGACCGATCAAAAGAAATCAATGAGTCATTAAATAGGTTAACGCTCACTTGCCCTCAGAGCCCTACCACCCTCACAGCTGGTAATTACAGGACAATGGGCTGTTCCAGCGCTCTTCTATGTACTGTACATGTAAAAAAACAGGGAGCTTAATCCAAGCAGCCCCCCCTTTTTTTTTAGCCTTCCTTTAGTTTCATGCTTCCACTCAGCTTGATGCTTGTGGCTGACGTTTTGATGAATGACCTGACTAACGGCGGATGACAGGAAGGAGACTCGCTGCATCTCTTCATCTGTAAAAGGGGATGACTTTGATGCTTGTAGTGGAATTGCTTTTGTTTACTCTCTGCTGTTTACTCGGCTATCCTGGGGGACAGGCGTCCACCGATCGAAAGCCAAATCATACAAATCATAAATGAAGCAAAGTCATATCCCTGAGTGGTTCTCACTTTATTCTGTGTTCTCTTTCCTGGAACACATTTACTTCTCTGTCAATGACACCATTACTCAGTTGATGCATGCTAAGCTGCTGTTTCAAAATAGTCAGTTCTGTTTGTTTTTGCACACAGCAGGAACTGAAATATTATTCACTGCACATTTACAATCCTGATATTTCCATTTTGAAGAAACTTGTTACATTTCAGGCACCAAGACTTTATTATTAGGAGGTTCTGTTTTTAGTCGGGTTTGTGTGTGTTTCTCTGACTGTGTTTGGGATAAGTTGAAAACTTATGAATGGAATTGAATTAAATTTTCACCAAAGGTGTCCCTCAGTCAAAGGAACAATCCATTAAATTTTGGTGATGATCCACTTCATAATTCAGGTGCAGGACATTTTTAAAGGATTCTTTAATATTATTTGGCTGAACAAGCAGTTCCCCCTTAAACCAGAGGGTGGCAGCAGTGATTATTAGCTTCAAAACAGTCTGAAAAAAACACAGGATGGGTGAGCCCTGCCTTGCTTGAAATCTCGATCTGTTGGTCAAAGAAGAAAGCAGAGTGAATGAAGGAAGTGAGAGCAGAACAAACACCAGAGGCTGGTGCCTTATTTATAAAGTTATGAAAGGATTTTAAGGAAATGGTTACCAAAGCTGCATCTCATGCCGAGAGAAAATTCATTAAAAATCATGTGCAACTTTCATGTGCTACAGGTGTACGTCACAATATGGGGCAAAATTTGCTGCTTGGCAGAGGTTTGCGCGCTCCGAGTTCTACTTAATGTTTAGTTTCTTAACTTGAGCCCTCATGGTCTCGACAACTACTTACTGTCTGAACTAATTTAAATCGGACAAACTAATGAAAATCTCTAGATTTGTGGGCTGCTTTCATATATACAGACAGGACAATAATGTTCAAGTTTGTGAAAACAAATTGTTAAAAAACAATGACAAAAGGCTAATGGTGTGGATGCGAGTTCAGTCAGACTGAATATAAAGTTTTAAACAATCGTTTGAGGTTATGTGTGAAAGAAAACTGTATTAAATAATAGAAAAATCACAAAAGAAACTATGAAAGGCAAGTGAGTAATAAATACAAAGTGTCGTTGTGTCCCTGAGCTTTTAGTAACTTTTTCTTTTGTCTTTGCCCGTTTCATCTTCACATGTGTTTCTCTTTGGGGACAGAGAGCGAGGATGCTGGGCCGTGACCGTGTTCCTTAAATATCCACATGACACAGGAGTCAGCCCTAATGAAACAGCAGACAGATGTCTTCATAAACCCTCTGCGGCACACAGCCCTCCTCGTTCTGTGAAAAGCGGGGGTGACTTTGAGCCATGACGGATTTCTCTATTGCGTGTGCGTCTTTGTTATCCTGATGATGATCAGAGTGACAGCTAATTGTCAGTCCCACGCTGAGCAGTGTTAAGGATGACAGCTCCTTAATGCTCCCTAACGTTTAAAATCTCCCCAAGACGTTGAACATGTTGAAGTGTGGACAGTTCAGTGGGGGGATGAGTGCACTCTGAGTGGTCTATCATTGTTTTATGATTGCTCCCCTCATTTCTTCATCGACCTGAGTTGTTACAAAGTGAGTCGACCCAGAAGTGGGGGCTGAGAAGAAGGGATACACTGCAGGAAGCCTGGGAATACATAATGTGGAGAGTGCTCTGTTGGGTGCTGTAAAGATGAAATGATTTTTCTTTTCATGCTCCCAACTGTATAGCTCTACTTTCCTGAGTGGTCTCCGTAGAGCTATTTCTCCAGCCTCAGATCATTTTGTGTGCGCCCATTTAAACATGGTATAAACATGTAGTCAGCACAGTTACTGGAAAAATCTTCAGGCTAAAAAGGATTTTTAAGCTTACAGTAACATCTTTAAATGATGCTGATACTTTCATCAGAATTAATCTGCCAGTTTCTAATCGGACACATTTTGCTCTCTTTTTAAATCTCATGCAAATGTTCAAACAAACCACAACTTGGTGCTGCAGCTTGGTTGAAAACAGCACAGATGTTTTATAATGGAACTAAACCCTAACATATTGCTTTAATTCAATTTACATGAGTTGAACTCAATATAAGACAACTAGTTATTGGGTTTAGGGTGGAAAATGACCAATTAATAATAAAATAAAAGCACAATAAGAGAGGGAATCTAAATGGAGGCAAACCATTTTTCAAAGTGTTAAGAAAGTGTTAATGTTAGTAGAAGAGGCAAAAATTGTAATTAATTAAAAGTAGCCCTACTTCATGATATTTTACTCAAGTAAAAGTAAAAAGTAGCCTTTAAAGAAATTACTCAAGTTAGAGTAAAAAGGTATTTGGTAAAAAGACTACTCAAGCACTGAAGAACTGATCTACTTACTACCAATGATCATAATTGATTTAATATTTTTTGAGCTATAAGACTTAAAAAATCAGTAGTTATGAGTAGTATGTAGAATAGGTCAAATTACTGTATTTTAATTCAACCTCTAAATGACGCCACAGACTCTGCAGATGGAACATTTAACCATTAAGCCTTGAATACAAAAAGTTAGAAAGTGTGTCTCTCAATGATACAAATTTGTTTAAAACAAACTTATTTTCATTAAGTGAAGTCACTTAAAGAAATTTTACTCAAAGGTGTTGACACTTTATCATGTTTATCATATGTTTACTCAAGTAAAAGTAAAACTAGCCCTAAAGTACACTCCCCCCCACAAATAAAATATACTTAAGTAAATGTAAATGAGTAAATGTAACTAGTTACTACCCATCTCTGGTTAGAAGACAAGCAAAGAAAAAAAAAAAAACATCAGACAGCAGACTTGTATTATCTAAAAATCTAGCTGATGTTTAGAGTACAGCATCTTTACAGAACAATAAACTACATCTGCTAAAAGCGTTTTATCAGATGGTTGAGTCCAAAACTGGGTGAATGTAACCTTTAAAACTCCCTGTTGTGACGCTGTGGCATTAAAACCACAGGCATGCAGGGTGCAGCTCCTGCTCCCATCCAGCCACACTGGGAGACATAGATTTCTACCACCTTATCACAGCAGCGGAGGCATTAGAAATGCTTCACTTTTTGCGTCAGGCCCCTCGGCTGGTTTGGCTCCCCAGGTTGCTAACAAGCTAATTTGCGGGCTTGTGAGTTAAGTTAAAAACTGCCCGTTAGCTCCATCATGTTCAAGATCTATCAAGCCTCTTAAAGGGAAGCAGAGGCCTCGGGTTTTTAGAATCACTCAGCAGTAGGTTGTGCCACTAATTTCGATTCGGTAACACCCGTATGTACAAATCATCTTTTGGCTTATGATGACATCAAGAAAAAAACTGAGCAGTCACGCTATGGAAGCTGCTATAACCTCCACATGGGATAATGTATTGAAGCTGTGTTAATTTGAGGGAAACACATTTTTAGTGAGATGAGATGAAACTTTAAAGGAGCACATTAACCTGCAGGGGAAAGAGCCTCCATAAATTAAACCATAATGATTAGCATCTTGCAAGAAAACCAACTTTGGTGTGCTGGGCTTTCTTCTACCTCTTAGCTTGTTGTTCTAACCATTTAAAGAATATGGTTGATAGTTTATTTTTTCTTTATTTAAAGAGTGTTTAGAGCTTGGAGACATAAAAGTAAAACTTTGAGTAGCTTAAATATTCCTGGTTTTATGTCAGCTGAGCTTTCCTTTTTCAGCTATGCCTCGTACCCCAGAGTTGCACCAATCAGACTTATGTAAGCTTATACAGATTTTTGTTTCCCTTGGATGTTTCATGTGCTAATTGGAAATGTTTTACTAAAGAGTAAAGATGTTCTTCGTGTTTTTTTTCCCCCCAGGGCAGTACCTTTTAAACCATTACAAAAAATAAATATTATATATCTTCAGAATTTTCGCATCAGAGTAATCCATCTCACTCAAAAACATTAAAATATGTGTTTTAACAAGGCTTTTTTCTTAGTTTATGTGAGGAAAGTTATTAGAGATGATTGAATTAAGCCCGTTTTTGTATTGCAAAGTATTTTTATTGTTCTAATGTAAGATTTAATCTTTAATGTTGTCTTTACGTTAGAAACAAGCAGAAAAACCTCATTACTAACAGAAATAAGGCTTGAAAACATTTTGTCTGTTTGTAATTCATTTAAGTAGAATAATTAATGCTGTCTTGGGGGAAAATAATACAAGTTTTGACTTTCTCCTCCTTTTCATTCATTATTTGAGTTTCTACCTACACAAGTTTTTTTTTAATGTTGTTTACTTTGAATGAATGAGTGAATAAAATAAAATGAATAAAAATCAATAAAGAAATAATTTATAAATGTGTTTCACTCAGTGAACTGAATTACTAGTTGATTTATGGCCTTTCAATAATGTTCTAGGTCATTGTGACTGTACATCCCTAAAAGTTTACCTTGTTTTTAATTGTTGTTTATTAATGAAAAAAAGAGTTTAAGTAACATTTAGAGCTTTGGATTCCAGCTGAAGTTAAAGATTACCAGCCTGATAAGGTTCCTAATCTGCCTAGTAACAGAGCATAATTAATCGTGGGCAGAAAATGTCTTTTAACTTCTTTGTTATCTAAAGAAATGCTTCTGTCTAAAAAAACTAAATCAAATAAAGTTTTGGAGACACAGTTTGAAACTGAATCCTAATGGATTACCTCTGCTCAGTATGCTGCTTATCCCACTTAATCAGCAGAGCACACAACAACATACCACACATAATACCTTTGGCTACAGATGAGTTTATGAAATACTTTCTGCTGCCTGTTTTATAAGCCTACTGAGTGACCTGTAAGCATTTAGGACTTTATAGGAAGTAGAAACATCTGGTAGTTAATTAAGAGGTGTGAGCTAACACATGTATAATCATTGTGAAATGCTTTGTCATGTTTTATAACTGATGGACCATAATGTGTTCTTTATTAAAGGCAGGCGGCTGGTTCACAGCCATGTTTCTTATTGTCACAACATACAGCATTATTTGTTTCCGTCTCTTTCCAGATCTTTAGGACGAACCGCTGCCAGGAGTAATCGCCTTCCTACGTTTATTGTATCTAATTGTTTTCAAAATCTATTTTTCTGACTGTAACGGACACTTGAAGAAAAAAACCTCCCCCTCACAGACGCCCGCATATGTCTCCCCTCCTTCTCATCCATGTCTGTCTCTCTTCTCGCTGTATTTCTGTGCTGTGCTTTGGATCTTCTGGCAACCCTTCCTTCGTTCTCTGCTTGTAACTGACACTTCAATTGATATCTGGCTACATTGAGGATGTGGTGGGTGAAAAGGGGGAGATGGTGACTCACTCATACACTATTCTGCAATTGATTAATCTCATTCCACAGCTGCTTCATAGTGTAGGTTGAGGAGTCGCTGTAAAAAGAGGTGTTCTAGCTTTAGATACGTTACATTTGATAACCATGTTTGTGTTTGTTTGGGCTGTATTGTGATGTTTCTTTATGCATTCTCTGTGGTCCGCTCAGCAGCCTAGCTCTGTCAAATAATCACACCTACAGTTTTTTTTAGTCCCTCTGTGGAGGAATGAGTTATTTACTTGTGGGAAATGAATTTTCCAAGCCAGCCGACCAAAAGGGCACTGAGGTGGAAAGGGTGCCGTTGCAAAACATCATATTTCTACTTGATGAAACACACAAACGCACACAAACACCAGCATTTCTCTAATTAAATGTCAAAGAGCTGAGTATGAAAATCAATGCAGCATTGTGTACCAAGAGAAAGAAATCCAGCTTATTTAAAAAGGCAAAGGACTGCTATGAGGTTGATTATTTGACAATCCCACTGCTAATGAAATCTTTTCTCAAACTAGGATAAAGCCCCCCATCCTCTTTCGTCTTCACCCCGCAGCTGCCCAGTGATATGAGATGGAGCAGATACCTCTGTGCAAACTCACAACTTTGCAAAAGGTAATGAAGATGATTATTAGTGCTATTAGTAAAGAAATTTGTGTAACTTGTTTCTAAGAAAACAAAGCATGTTGTAAGTTTCCTTCAGAGCAGAAATAGTCCCTTATTATAACCTTTGCCAAGGAGGTTATGTTCTTAATCAACACAGACGGAGAGTTGTGTACAGGATAACTTGTAAAGTTATGAACTTATTTGAAGGAAATGCTTTTTACCAAAGGTGCAACTCATTCCATTCAGTTTTAGTGATGATGATGATCTGGATAGAGGATTTTTTTAAGGGTTCCCTAACGCTGTGAGATAGGGATATTTGCTGGAAGAAGCAGTTCCCCACTAAACCAGACGGTGGCAGCAGTGACTATTGACAGCCTCAGTATCGGATCCTCTCTGTTTTGTCGTTGCAGCCAGAGAGCAGCTTGGCTTTATTTACTTTAATGTGTCGGGAAAAAATTGTTTTAACACATTTTAAGGGAGAAGGTCCACCTAAAAACATAACCTGTGGAGTCAGTTCATCAGGATTATGATCCTGTTAAAATATGCAGTTCTTGTATGGAGCCCCAGACCTCCAGTCTATTGGGTTTAATTTGGGTATTTATACACTGTTTTGCAAGAGTTCATTAAAAACAATGTTTTCCTGCAGCGAATGATCAGAGCTTGCTCTCTTTTCCTTGTACATAACAATCCCATCCCTCGCCTTTTTTTATACTTTGGGAGTTGTAAAGTTGCTAACAAACAAACAAGCAAGGAAGCAAACAAACAAACAAATGTGCTGCTTGGCGGAGGTCTCTCCGAGTGCTTTTCTAGTTTTGTTTGTTTTTGCTCTGATGCTGTTATCCCAGCAGATGATGGCAGAAGATATCTAAATATCGACAACAGACAAGTACAGTCTGCTCTGTCCCTTCTTGTAGACGGCTTCACAGTTGCATCTCCAGTCTAGTTTGTTGTCCAGGTGAACACCAAGGTATTTATACTCCTCCACCCCCTCCACTTCTTCTTCTATGATGTAAACATTATTCAACTTGCTCCTGTTTCTTCTTAAATCCATAATAATCTCCCTTGTTTTGTTGACATTAGCATCAGATTGTGTCACCATGCCACAAAGCTGTTCACCAGCTCTCTGTACTCAACTTCTTGTCCATCTTTGATGCACCCAATGACTGTAGAGTCATCCGAGGACTGTCTGGTACTGGAAGTCAGAGGTGTAGAGAGAAAAAAGAAATGGTAAGAGTACTGTGCCCTGTTGTGCTCCTTTGCTGCAGACTACTTGATCAGACAGTCTAAGAAACTGTGGTCTGTTTGTCAGGTAGTCTTTGATCCAGGTGATGCCTCTTCCTGTGTCTTCTGGAGTTTCTGTCAAAGTAATATAGACTAAATTTTGAAGAAATGAAAAAACACGATCCTTACAGAGCTTTCTGTCTTATTTTAAGTGACAGTGTTTTTGTTGAAGCAGGTGTATGATGGCTTCAGCTCAAACTCTGCAGCAAAAGGCAAACTTATAAAAAAATCTGAATTGGTTAAAATCTGCTAGTTAGATAAAGAGAAATGGCAATCAGTATCAGCTTGGAAAGCTCTGTTAGTGCATCTCTTCCTCACTGCAAAAAACTGAAATCAAGTAAAGTAATTGATGTTAGTGGATGTTCGTTGAGGACCCAAAAGCAGATGAGGAAAGCAGAGATGGTTTCTTGCAGATTTAATGATGAGGTAGATGGTCACACAAGCATTATTCCAGAAATAACAGGCAGGGAGCTCAGGAACCAAAAAAAGGACTCGCTCAGGAGAAACAAACATGAGGAAAGAAGAAAATCCAGAAATTAGGAACTGCAGAAGAGGGGTATATATGGGAGGCAGAACAAGAAATGGAGTAATCGGCTAATTGGGAACAGGTGTGGACAGTAGCAGCTAAGGGGAAAGGAGAGGGGCACCAGAGAATAACTTAAATTATGCTAAAGGGGAATAAAACCACTGAAAATAAAGTATAACCAAGGGGAAAACCAGAGGACAGGGGAGGGGACTGGAGATAACTATGATATAATTCTTAACAGCAAACACAAAATAACATAACTAACAGAAAACCCAAAGTAAAAACATAAACAGAATCAAAAACCCAGAGCAGCAGGTCATGACAAAATAAGTACATTTTTCCTAAAATAAGTGCATTTTTTCTTGACTTGAGAAGGTAAAAGGGACACTTTGCCAATGGAATAAAACAATTCGCATTCAAAGTAAGAAAAGCAAAATCAGCCTTTTATTTCCAATGCATAAAATCTCACTATTTCATTTTAAGGGTAAAAATACTCATTCCGTTGGCAGATCACCTTGTTTATCTACTCGAATTAAAGGTAAATACACTAATTTGAACAAATTCTTACTCATTTTTAGATCATTTTTTACTTTCCCATTAAAATTTGTAGACTCTTTATTTTTCTTGCAGAGTTTTTTGTTGTTGTAAACATTCAAACGATGCAACAAATTTGATGCCATGAACTTTGTAATGTTCAAGAGATGCTTTTTGAAGAAAAAACAGCTTATTATCTTTTATTTTTTTATCCAGAAGTATTATCTTCTCAGCAGGGTGTAGTTTCCCTGATGAACTTGCTGAAAGGATCGTATCGAGGGTCTAATTCTCCTCTGCAGAAAAAGCATAAATAATGCTGTAGAAGTTATGCCTGAAGCAGTTAAAATGAACATCTTCAATGATAAAAGAGTCAATAGAGCAGAACATCTGATAAAATCTTCCATTAAACATCCCCAGTAAAAGCATAATGTGATATAAGATGTGCAGTAAGATTAAAATCGAGCTTGCAGCCTCCTCTCTCCTCATAATTAACCCAACCATCTGAATCTTGGGTGCATCCGGTGTTCAAGATGCAAGCTTGGATTTGTTCAGCACATCATTAAAAAAATTTAAAAAAAGCCAGAAAAAAAAAAATATCTCAAAGCTAAGAGCTGCTTACATGATGTACATCAGACAATAATTAGGAAGTTATGAATAAAGTTCATTCAATCTGTTTTCGGCTTTAGGACTTTTTCTGAGCATTTAAATGCTTTATTGACTCAATGGGCCTCAGTTTTAAGACAGACCTACTCTATATCACTTTAGTTAAAGCAAACACTTCCATACAGAACATTGTGAGTACTTAAGAAACACAACACGTCACTGAATTAAAAAAACATTTGAAAAATCCTGATTCCAATTAATAATAATTGTAATAATAATAATGTTAATAATGTATTTTAAAAACATTTTAAGCCCAAAATGTTGTCATAGTGATACAGCTACAATACAAAGTTTCCAAACTGTATGATTAATATCAATGAGACTAATGTTTATTAATATTATTGTTATTAATATTATCATTTGAAGTGTGTCATTTTTTCCCCTGAACTTTTAAGTTTATATCAGAAAAAGCAAGAGAACTCTGGCATGTGCTTAGTGAGTAAAATTATCCTTGGCCTATTTTTATTAGACACGATTAGAAAGTTTTGCTAAATGATAACATAAACAGATAGTAAATGTCTGTGTGATACTGACCACAAAACCGACAACCCCCTCAGGGATCCACCTGTGCCTGCAGACTGCTCAGTTATTGAACATACCATCTGGGCACAACACATTTCACCCAACAAAAGCATCTCATTTTCCATTTCAGTGGAAAAAGAAAAAGACAGTCTTATTTTTAAGCTGTCATTTCGAGCAGCAGAATTTAATTTCCATGTAGATACAATTTAATTTTAAACTTAAAAAGCACTCAGAGAGGACATACCTCTGCCGAGCAGCAAACTTTGCCCCATATTGTGGCGTATATCTATAGCTAAAAGTCACATATTTTATGGATCATTGCCAAATTTTAATGAATAGTTCCTCGGCATAAGGTGCACCCTTGGTAAAAATGACCTTAAAATCCTTTCATAAGTTTATAATTAAGTTACAGCGTGTTTCTGCAGCCTCTGGTGTTTGTTCTGTTCTCACCTTCTTCATTCACTCTGCTTTCTTCTTTGATCAGTAGATCGATACTTTGAGCAAGGCATGGCTAACCTTTCCTGTGTTTTGGTTTTCAGTATAATACTTGTGGACTTTTTGAGTCTGAAGCTGTCAATAGTCACTGCTGCCACCCTGGTTTAGGGGGGACTGCTTGTTCCACCAAATAATGTTTAAGAATCCTTATAAAACAATCCCTGCATCCAAAGTGTGTTGTGGATCGTCAGCGAAATTGAATGTATTGTTCCTTGGACTGAGGTGGACCACGGGTAAAAATTTCAGTATTTATTTATTTATTTATTTATTTATTTATTTATTTATTTATTTATTTATTTATTTATTTATTTATAACTTTTCAAATTATCCTGCACACAGACAGTCAGACAGACAGACATAATCTGGCCAAAAATCAGGGCCTCATTAGCGGAGATAACAACAAGTTACAAAACTTTATCTTTTACTCACAAACACTGACAAAGAAAACACTGTTGCTGCAGGTGAAAAAGAAACCAGAGAGACATAAAACTGACAAATGGCAAAAAGAAAACCAACTCATGAAGAGACAAAAATTGGAATAATCAAATAAAATTAATGGCTTGAATAAACTGCCAAAAGACAAGACTATAATAGGAAGGCAACTAACTGGAGTCTGGGTGAAAACTGAGCAGCAAATACATTTTTTGTGAGTAATACACTAAAGCAATCAGGGAAACAATCGTATCATTTCATACAACATTTCAAAAACCACAATAAATCATTAAAGGGGGAGTATAGATACCTAATAATGTAATATAATGCTTAAGCCCCCTCTGAGTTATTTGGAACCCTTGCTGTTTATACCTTGTATTACCATCCTGACTTAAGCCAGGTTTCCTTGAAGGACACTGATTTGGTGTAATATAATTTGTCTTTATATTACAGAAGATTATCCTGGTAGCTATAGGAGGTCTTGTTATGATCGCAAATGAATTTTCTATGACTAGAATCACTTGGAATCTTTTTTCTAGAATAGATAGAAACTCTTTGGTTGGCAATAATCATAAAAAACTACAATCTCTGAATATTTTTTCAGCAGGTCTTGTCATCTGAAATG
>JAUZNJ010023619.1:0-16913 GCA_034780135.1 Jordanella pulchra | reverse complement strand
TAAAGGGCGCGCCTCACATTTTGAGAGAAAAAAAAGACTTTTGTATGCGCCTTATGGTCGTGAAAATACGGTAGTTGTGGGAACAAACTGATTATTTGGTTTGGGACATGCTTGCTTGTCTGTCAGACATTAACGTTAACACACATATGTATTTGTACAACATAACAATATGTTATACAAAGCATATATAACAAGCAACCCACCAAGCCGTCACTTGCATTAAAAGGTATAATTAAGCTGTTTATACTGTTAGTGGTACGTCATCAGGTTGGTTAACTGTTGTCTGTATATGCCCAATTGAGTTTACCTGGTTTCATTTGCTAAAATTAAAACTCTAAGCTTTTAGATTCTTGCTTTTACTTTGAATATACTGTAGTTGAATAAAGCAAATGAATCTGGAACACAATAAACATTTAAAAACCATAAAGAGAGACAGGATTCTCTGTGCCATCCTGGTTGGAACCAGCCAAACACAATCTTAAAGCACTGGCGAAGCTATGCACGTTGGAGTCTCTCAGTCTGTCTGTACCTTTTCCATTCCCCCTGACAGCTTCAAGCCAAAGACATTGGCCAGAGCAAAGCCACTATAACCAAATTAGATCATCAATTACTACGCATTAGCCTAAAAGTAGCATCTGTCCCAGGAAGCATTTAACCAACATCTTCACCAATGTGACATACGGCAACAGAATTAACTGCCTTATGTCAATATTGTTTAATTGGGTTATTGAATGTTTGACAAGTTCAAAGGATCATGATTTGGCAAAGGTATGTCAGAGAGAATCCAACAACAAATAACCCATCTAGCTGGCATTCTCCAACTACTCTCCACCAACACAGACAATTTATGTTCCTTCACAGAAAAAAATAGTCGGATGCAGCATAGTAAGAAGGGCATAAAAGCTAGAATTGTCTGTCTAAGCAGCAGTTACTAACTGTGTGAGTCAAAGATAAATATGTATCAAATAGCAACAACTTCCAGGGCTAAATTGTTAGACTGTACTTCTCACAATAAGCAATGTAGCGCTAAGGGGATACCCAGGAGACTAGATGTCAGTCAAGCCATGGAGTTGATAAAACAATCTGTCAGTACATGTGTTTGCATTCAGCTGTGTGTGTTTCATGCGTGCACGCATACAAGCAGCTCTAATGGTGTGCATGCGGGTGTTTGCGTGTGAGTAAAACAATTCTCAGTGTTTTGACAGCCGTGTCACACAACAGGAATCGGTCTCAAGGGATCCTGCAATGAGAACTCCCCATTACCCCTATATGCACAATTCTTATATTTAATCCTAGCAACCGTGGCTTAGATGTAGCATGAGGGACTTCATTTGAGAAGGAGGGGCTATTTTGTAGCAGGTGCTGAGGGTCACATGGGGCATGAAAAAAGTTTTTAAGGTGACACAAAGCACAGCAGTGTAGCCAAAAAACATTGTTTGCCATCTGTCTATCATTATGATACATTGTTTGGAGGTAGCTTAACTAAAAAAAACAACAAATGTGAACAGCTTTTTCTAAAACAGAAAGGCAGTAATTATAAATGGGTAACTTTATGAGAGCACTATAGAATTACATTAATACTGGGTAGTCTGTTTTACAGTATGTACAACGGTAATCATAAAATTTCAGAAGTTCACTTATTTTACACTTTACAGAGACAAATAACAGAGAAAAATAGTTTTAATCAAGGTTGTCTATTAGTTACACTGGTTATATTTTTGCTTCATATATATATATGCTGTGTGCAAAATTTTGTAAACTTCAACATCTAAAGCCTTGGCTAATTTGTCAATTTTTAGGTTAGTGTTTGTTAACTTAAATCTAAAAAATATTATATAAACTTTCAAAACAAATCAAAAAGAAGGAAAACATAATACTGATTAGGGCCCAATGATACAAACAAAGTACTTTATATTTTATATATAAAAAATAAGTAAAAGAATATTTGGGCTTCTTTTAAATGACAAATTTTGGGTAAACTGGAATTTTAATAACAAAAAACCCAAGAGCATTTTGAAATACATTTTCAAATAAAAGAAACAAAACAATTACTACTTTAAAAGGTCATACGTAGTTTCTAAGAAAAATCATTACACTGACGTAATCCTGTATTCTTACTGTCAATCACTTGTAATCACCAGATTAGAAAAAATTCATAGTTTTACTACTAAAGGTACACAGTAAATACTATGTATAAAAAGTTGCTAAAAGCATGAAAAGATTCATGACATGTAATGTTTGGCAGCCTATAATGTGTGTGAAGGTATTGAACTTTTCTTTGGCAACTCTGCTGTATTTACATACTCTTTAATATGAGAATTTAGCATGACACTAAAATATTTCCATTCTTTGACTTATAAATTTCTCATTGATGTTTTGGTTGCTGTTGTGATTGCCAACCATAGCACACTAAAGATCCTTAAGAAAAGTGCACTTAATGCTCTACGTTTGAACAAGACACACTTTGTTTTTGTTTTTTAAGATGCTGCAATGACTCTTAACATTGAAACATTTTTTTAAACAAGTTAACCGTCTCTGTGAAGTAATTATTTCAAAGTAATTATATTCTTGTAGATGCTTTAATGTATTAATTCATCGGTTAGAGTCCTTCGAAATAGTGGAAAAGTAATACTTGCGGACTTGACACCTGATTAGCTCTTCAGGTGGTCCTTCTTGATGCCCGTATATGTTTTCTTCTGTGCTAAACCAACAGTAAGGATGTATTTGTTAAATTACAGCAACTTTCCTACAACAGAAAAACAATCTAGTAGTATTAATGGTCCTGGAGGGGATGCACACGGTAACACAAAACCTATGGGGTGTGGGAAAAGGAGACAGTAGTGGTTTTCTCTTCTGTGTGTTAATGGCAGTGGCAGGGTGACATAACATAACTCTTGATTTATAAGGCTATTTGAAATGCTATCGCTTGCGGGGCTGTACCCATTGAGTGGGCAAGGAGGATCACTGACAACTCACTGACTTTAGGATGGTGATACAGAGGCATTTGATGCCTCTGTATGTTGGGCTAACCCCTCTTATCTTTGTATCTCATTTTTTTTTCTTCTCTGTCTTATGTGTTTCTTGCAATCTTCTGCATATTTCTATCTTTCTTTTCCTTTTTCAAACATGTCCGTTATTTGGTTTTTGAGAGTAAAGGACTGCTGCAAAGTAGAACCTAATTAACTTAAAGTGTCTTGGTGACCACTGAGTTTAGCCTATGCACTGTGCTAGAAACCCTAATTTGATAGAAAACATTTTTTGTCACCAAAAATGAACCAGATGGACGACCTTGATCTATTTTCAGTATTCTACCTTCACCTTTCTCATTCTCTACATGCCTGTCAGCTTTAGGGCATTTTTGACGTTTGTAACGTTAGATTAAGGTGATTAAATGTGACATGTGCATAACCAGGTGAGGTATTGTTAGCAAAATGTGCAAAGGAATAGCTGAAATAGGTGGGTGGTGGGTGTGTGATGTTGAGGTGCGGAACAAGTGATGTGTTCAGGTTTGAGAGTAAGGGACTTTGAGACACACCTGCTCAGCCCTCAGGACAAAAAGATAGAGCAAACAAGAGTGAAAACAATCCTTTAAGCACATTTTATATGCTTTATAGTCCCAGTGTGTGCCTGTGCTTATGTTCCTAAGTGGGTGTATTGTTGTGCCAAGGTAGTGTGTGCACTTGTCTGTAAATTCAGTTGTGGTTCTTATGTATTTCTGCAGAAAGTTGAGTTGTTTGGGGGAATTTTAAAGGTCAACATATGAGAAGATACACTGCGAGATGCAAAATCTCTTTAACAGTTGAAAGACAGGCTCAGGAGGGGTTACCAATTGTTATACGACATACATGATACCTATTGAAGCTTTCACACATTATTAGACACATTTAAGCCAACTGCTGTAATGTGATAGCTGAAAACTACCTGAGAAGACAATAGAAGGTGCAAAAATGTTTGACTTGGTGAGAACCTAGAAAGTTCTGGGGAATTCCTGCATGAAAAAATCCCTCCACTGTCAAACAGGCTTGGATGTTAAATAGGTTAGCCGAAGGTTGCCACTGTACAAAGCTGCATATGATTGACTGGGAAAGTAAATGTAGGATAAGGTAACACAGGTGGATTAACAAATGACAGCAGATGAAATGGCAAAGGGGCCTTTAAAAGAAAATTATAGTGTCCATGGTGATACTAAAGCTGTCACTTTCAATCTAAAAAATTATGTTACAGAAGTAAACTACTTATTTGGGGAATTTAAGAAAAGATCTGCACTGTAGCAGTGATGTGCATCCAGTAGAATCATTTGAGTCTATGCAATCACTTTTGAATGGCCTCAACCAAGGAGGCGTCTAAGTGTCTGAAACCACGTTACATCCTTCTTATATTTTACATATTTTTCCCTTTGAAAAATTTGACTGTTTAGTTGGATCTGTTTAACTAAATTTAAGTTAGCGATACAGTCCAAAATTACCAAAAATCTAACTTAAAGCCTACTTACAAAAAAAGCCTTTTAGCTCTGACTATGGCTGCAATCCACATACATAACTCTGCTTGTTGAAATTTTCAGCGGTGTTAAACAAAATAACAGCCTTTGCAACTTTTAAAGATTTATGCCACTGAATGTTCTTTACTTTTTATTTAAATTTGACTTTAATGATTTTTAAATCCATACATATTGATTTATAAAACATTATAGTCCAAGTCAATACATTTTCTAATACAATTTATCCTAAAACATTACATTATTAACATTTTGAATGAATCCAGGTGCTGATATGGCAGCAATCCCCCATCCTGCTCAAGGCAATGGTGGACAGCAGATTAATTTGAGCTATTGACTATAAGTCATTTACATCACTGTGTTGTCTTTTTACGAGGCCTTTTTTGTTAAATGAAGTGGTTGAACAAACTTAAAAACTGTTCAAACCTCAACTGGTTTTATGCCAAATATATTTAGCCTTTTAAAATGGGTGTGCCCAGATGTATAGATGTGTTTTACTGACGTGTTTTACTGACATCGTTCTGATAACTAGCGCTTGTTTCAAGACAGTGTAAAGATCAAGAGCAGAATTACCAAGCTTTACCCTGGTTTTAGCACAAATCTGTGGGAACAAGGAGAGGTGTTGCCTGTGACACTGACTCATGTAGTCCACAATTCCTGTGGCTTAGCTAAATGCTCTGACCAAATCACTAGTCATTGTTGGCCCAAAGACAAGTTTTTTATTTTAATCTCTTTTCATGGTCTAAAACATCCCAAATGTATCAGTATTTAGGTTGTTAAAGACTTCAAGTGATTTCAAAAGAACAATATGTTAGTATAAACTCAGTATTTTAAAGATCCAATGTGATACATTTATGGCATGGTTTAATTATTTTTAGTGTTGAAATTAGAAGCTCCATATAGAAATGAAAACATTTTGCATATAGCTAAATTATGTTATTTTTACTGATATTTTTTTCCTCATTATAAAAGAAATATACAATAAAACACACTGTGGATAAATATGGTGGGTGTGCGATGCTGTGAGTCATGACTGTCTGGGGAATCATGTTTCAGTCAGATTAGCAATCCCAGCATGAATGTCTGCTTTCTTTGTGATTAACGGCAAAAGTCCCTGATCTTCGTGACTCAGTGAAACCTACAGGATTCCTCCCAACTTTGACTACAAAACCATCCTTAACCACAACTCTTCGGGTTGAAATCATTTTAAAATCTTTCCTGTGTCCAAACCCCTGCCCTTATTTCTTTTCTTTGAACCTACAAACACGTTATCACCCTTGTTTCCTCTTTCCTCCTTCCCACTCCCTCTTTTTTTTTTCAAAGCATGAGAACCGGGCTGCAGCAATTAAGGAATCCTAGCCTTGGCTAATCACCCTGGACTGGAGCACTTCCGCTGCACTGATTACCGAGGAAACCATTAAGTAGAAGAAAGTGGCTGGATCTTTCATCCTGGTCGGCCAGGCTCAGGGGAGGTCAGAAAGGGGTGTGTTTGATAGGCCATTTACCCTTCCTGTTCTTATTATTCCAGCATTTCCTCTATCTGGACTCAACACAACTGAAGCCAGCGAACCCTTGGTCCGTCTTAGTTGCCCTCCCAAAGTGCTGTAATCATTGCCATACTGGTACTTTGGATACTCTAATACATAAACGAAACACTTGCTTGAATATCAATATTAAACCAAATCAAGCAGTCTCCTTGCTCTTTTCCACAGAGATAACTGGGATTCATTGCAACTTTCTTCCTTCCTAACCCTCCATTCGTACAAGTGATCATAGAAAAAGCTAACATTTACTTGGAATTAAACTTTGTCCCTTCTTCCTTTATTTCCCATCTACTGTATGTCCCAACAAGAAGAACCTGGTGTATTACGAGCACCAAGGCCTCATGGGTGGGTATTGTCACAGATGGTGCTAATGACGTGTGCCCCAACAGAGGCAGCGCCCTTGTTCGCGCTAGACTTGTGACATATGCTCAGTCGCAGGGTCATCAGCAGAGCACAGCAGCCCCCGGTGTCCAATAGACATCCCAGTGACCCTCTCGACTGCGACAGCAAAATAAAAGAGACAACCCTAAACAAACAGAAAGCCCAGCTCTGCCTCTTTCTCGCTTTTCATTGTGTTTCAATCTGCTTCTTTCTCAGTACATCCCCCCCACCACCACCCTCCCACCGCCTGTCTCTCCCAGTTACTTCTCCCTCCCTTATGTTTTTCATCCCTTTTCTGCCTTTTCCCCTAATGTCCCCACCGAGCCTAACATGATGGATGACCCTTTGCTTTAGCGATTTGGGTCCCCACGGGGGCCCCCTCTTTCCTCTGTAGGAATCTGGGTATGGCAGAGTGACAGAGCAAGTTCAGGCCGCCTGCCTCTGAGTGTAAGCGTGTGCAGAAGAGATATCACAGAGATTTGTATAGAAGGGTGACAGGATGAATCAGCCAAGCGGAGTCTCATGGTCAGTAATAGGCATAGCAATATCTCTGGTGTGTCATGTAGTGATCTCTTTCTCCAAATCTCTGTTTATACCTTATAATGTTGAGGACATTTGACCAGATCAGTTATGATGTTACAATTTCAAACATTTTTTTAGATGTAGGATTAGAAAAAGGAAGTGAATTGTATGGTATAGGTGGTATACTATTTTGAAATAAATGGAGTCTCCTGGTATATTTCTAGGTGATTTCCAAAAATGTCAGTAGAGTATTTTCTTACAATCCCCAAAGGTGACACCAACCCAGAAACAAAAAAAGTGAGCAAGCAGGGAAATTCCTTGCACATGAGGACAAGTGAAGAACCACCGGCTGTCATTGTCATATGTGTAACTTACCCTCATCAGTATTACTGTAACTCCACAACAAATGAACAGTAGGTCTTAATAATCCTCCAGGAACTCTTTGGACTGTGTGGTGTTGCCACATAGGGCTTTTGTGTAAACACATTCCTTCAAAAAGTTTTAAAAATGCTGAAAGGTATAGCTGTAGACAAATTACTAAATTACACAGAAGGCCCCTGGGGATAGCAATCTGGAATCTGTCGAAAGTGCAGAAGTAAAAACACTGTGTCATGTTTCTGTAACCAAGAGGATGTAACTATAGATGCCTTTTGTTCAAGGTGAAGCAAGATGTCAGTTGTCTTAGTATTTGATGAGAGTGGGTGTAAAGTTGATAAGCTGATTCAAAGACTCACTTTTCCCTTTCCATGTTTGTGAATTAGCTTTAGGATCAGCAATTGTTTCACTGCCTCCGTCTGGTGAGCAATCATATGAAGATATTCAATAAGCCTCTGCAAAAAAAGGAAGGAAGCCACAGAGATTTCTATTTATTAATTTGCCATATAAAACAAATATGTAACAGCAGGCTTGCATTTTCAAAATCTTGATTTTTTTTTTCAGAACAGTGTTACATCGACGAGAAAATAAAAACAACAATCATTCCCTAAAATGGTTAATGAGAAAATAAACATTTTTAAATAAAATATTTTATAAATATAAAACAAAATATTCTTGCATTTTGGGTTAACTTCACATGTACACAATAATAGGTATTACCAAGCAAAACAAAACTAGTAAGTAGTTTTTTCTAGATTTGACACAACCTTTTTGTAAGCTACGATATAAGATAATTAAAAGCTACAAGTTTAACACTCCTGGCCAGTAAGCTCACATTCATGCTCACCCACTCCACTGCTTTACTGCAGCCAGTTGCCAGGTTCAAATCAAGTCAAATCAAATCAAATATTTCACTTAACAGTTAACTTAACAGTTCAGAAGAAAGGTGGCATCATCAGAGTGCTTTCTGAGTCCCTAATTCTTTCACCACCAACGCTCAAAAGCTTAACTGATACTTACCCTCGTTTTATTTATTTCGAGAAGTAACATTTATCAGAAATATCATGAAGCTATTATGATCTAGCAATGCCTGAGCTCTGTGCCACATTTACTTCGACTTACTATTAATACGGGGGAAGAATCCTTTCATGTTGATGTTGGCATTATAAGTAAATATTTACATAGTTTGAACTTGTCAAATGTCATAAATTAATGAGTTTCGAACTTTTTTTTTTTTTTTTTAGAAAAAACAGTAATTTTATTCAATTTCACTCTAGATGTTCTGTGGATATGTTATTTATGAAAAATTAACCGTCTTGATGAAAAAGGTATTTAAGTTATTTAAGCTGTACTAATTTTACTATTTAGATATAGTTTAACACCTGATTTATTTTTTTTATTTATTAAAGCAGCATAACTAAATAACCATAATATAAAAAAATGCTATAAAATAGTGCAGATGCACATCATAATAACTGTAAGCAAAATAATAAACAGTGACTCCTTGAAAGTTTGGAAATGTAAATACTGCAGAGGAATGTTCTGCTTTAGTGTAAGAGTACCAGTGTTTTGCAAAGTTAGAGTCAATACTCAATTCAAGGTCACAAACTGGGGTCAGAAATAAAGACACTTAAGTTCTTTACATTTTTTTAATTAAAAAAAATATTCTAACATTCTAAATATTTCTGCTTTGAATTCCAGAATAGATACTAAAAAAAGATGTAAGCCAAGTTTGTTTGCAATGGTGTGTGGGAGCTGTTGATGTAGTTGTGTTTAACCAACTTATAGTGATATAAATGTCTGTATTAAACATTCATTTTATCCTCTGAGTTTCTTCCTAATTTGTCTTGTGGGTTGGAAGTTCAAAAGTTTGAGAAACACTGGTCTAGACTGAGGAACGGCTTAACTTGATTGAAACAAAACAAGCATAAAAAAAGGTTAATTTTCTTTGATTTATTTTTCCCTTTGGTTACTGAAGTGAAGAGAAAGGGTTGTTTCACTGAATTAAGGCAAGAAAATGCTTTCTTCAGGATTCAGCAAAAGCAGCAACCACAAACGTCAATGGATTTATGAGAATTTTCTTCACATAGATTTTTTTTTTTTGTTAAGCGGAGGGAAAATAAATGAACATCTAACAGTGTATTTTAAAAAAGCTGTTGTTGAAGGCTTTTTTATTTTGTTTCATCTTAACAGCTTCATTTTTGTTCTTAACTCTATGTACATGTTTATAAAACAGAACATTAAAAGGGGGCTCTATTAAGAGTGAATATAGACAAAAGGAAGACACAATCAGTATATAAAAAAGAACTTCCATGGTGGTCTTAACCGGTCATCCTTTTCTTCTTTAACTCTAATGGACACCATGTGAACAACCCCTGATTCACAAGATGCAGGAGATTTTAGCGTTTCAAAGACCCCGCATCCGGAGGTAATCTGCAGCATCCTAAGATAGTCTTTACCAGCTTATGCGCACCAGGCGAGCTGTAATTAATGGCAGAAAAGATGGAGAATGGTGATGGTGACCCAAGGATATTTGTCCCATCGCCACAAAGCCTGCATGCATCTTCTCCGATGATTCAATGACGCATCTTTTCCCCAAAGGACATGAAAATTAAACCCTTCCTTTTTTTATTTATTCAAATCTGTACTATTGCTGTTATTTAGTTTAAGTTTAACTCAAACATCCTAAAAACGTAATATTGATAAAAAAAACACAGGACATTAGGTGATTTAGGAATTAGGATTTATTTTTATTTAAAAGTGTGTTTTAAACTATATTAGGCAGGTTTAGTCAATGTATTTCAATTTATATTCTAATGAACTTCTTTCCTTTATCTATGTTCTTGTAGCGGTATGAGCTTTTCTTAACATGACAGTAGAACTGATAAGTTGTCATCTGTGTAGCTCTCTGCAACCCTTATCACTGTGAGATGTGTGGGAATTCTACCCTAACTCTCTGCTGTGCCGGCTCCAGTGTCTAGCACTGTCATTTTTCACCTCCGCACCGACACCGCTGTGCAAAGGGAGAGGATGTATGTGTCTATGTGAAAAGCACACCTGGCAGATAAGGAGAGCTGCTGCCCCACCCCTTTACTAGCCGACCTCAGATCCCCTCTCTCATCCCCCCCAACTTCTCTCTTCTCTCCACCCACTATCCCACCTTCTTCCCGTCCCTTCGCTCCAGACCCTGAGGGAGGAGGCAGATCTGTGTCTGGGTTGGGTGATGTCACTTTTGGCAACCTGAGTTTTCAAGTTTAGAGAAGTAAACTGCAGGTAATATACTGCTCTGTTTACAATCCATGCAGAGAAACGTATGTAAGAGTAGAAATGACAGGTTTGATCATACATTCTGATCTTTTTTAATTATGCTTTAATGGTTTCATCAATTGACAACGTTGTAAGACGTTTTTCTCTTTTTATCAGGCCTCAAGTTTTATAGGGTTTTTCTTTCTTCATTAGCCGGAGCAGTTGCAATGATGACATAGGCATCGTGGAAAAAAATACAAACAAACAAACCTAATGGAGACCAGGAAGGACATGTGGTTTCAGAAGTGGGGTGAGGGGATCCCTGGTAGATCATCGGTCTCATTTTCTAAATGAGACCGATGATCTATGAGGGATCAGTTAGCATTTCCAATTCTAGTTTTTGTTGTTTGATGTTAGTATCACAGAGACGTAACCTGGACAAGCAGGAGTTGTAAAATAATAATTGTATTTATGAAGAGGGAAAAAGTATTGAAGCCATTCTGATCCTTTCTGAACACGTAATAATACTTTAATGCTAATCCCTGACCTAACCTCTAACAACTTATTTTACTATTTGTTGCACTCAGCACTTACTACTGTCAAACCTTTATAATCACCAAATCACTTAAACAAAACACGAATGACAACTTCAGAAAGGAAAAAAAGCGGTAAAAAAATAATAAGAAGAATACATCAAGCTGACGTTCCATTGAAATTTAAAAAACAACTGAGTTACAAAGTCACTGGCGATTATCAGTGGTTTGCAAAACCATTTCTGGGACATAGAATTACAGTGGATTCCATAAAAGCCATTATTCAACAAGAAAGCAAACATTAAACAGTTGTGAACGATGCCAACAACCAAATTATTCTGGTGGTTTTTCTTAGCCAGAGTAACACTTTGCCATATTTATTGCGTGAATTCAGACTGAACTGTGTTCTGCTTGTTACCTTGAAAGCTGGAGTTCAGCAGGAGAATAATTGAGCACAAGTTCACCTCTGAGTGGCTCCAAAAAAAAGGGGGAATTTTTCAAGTGGCCTAGTCAAAGCTTAACCATGTGTTACACAGAGAAGCTGAATATGCTAATTTGAAATGGGCCAAAATAATTGTGGTACAACTAACATGTAGAGAGAGGGGCCAATAGATTATTTTAGTTTACTGAGATTAAGAATGAGTGATACTGAAATTTTTCTGACAATCTAAAACATTTTAAATTGACAGATATGAATAAACATAAACAGTGCAGGTAATGAAAATCGAAGCTGTTACATGATGTTGTTAGCACAACAGACACCATTGTCTCCTTATGTGAAACTCCTTATTTAAAAATAATATGGTGGAACTTCAAAAAAATATTCTCTAAAAGTAAAATGTTTTGCAATAAAGCCTCAACTTCCCTGATTTTACAGCATAAAATGTGCGTTTAAAGCCTGCTGAAGAAAAAGTGAAATGAACAAAGTTTCTAGAAAGTTTCCTCCCACCTATACCATGTTACCTGATCTATGTGACCAGCTCTGTTTTAATTATATATACTGAAATAATTAAATTAAATTAAATGATTATTAATGAAATGGAAAGAACAGTATGCAAAAAATCTGACCTTGATTGACAAACTACATAAAAATCAAATGTGTATAACCTCAAAAGAGTCGACTCGAGTATAGAGTAAATCAGCTACATGTTTGCATGCCTAATGTTCTTTCTGCATCAACACACTTTTATGGTTTTTCAAAGAGTTATTCCTTCATCCTCTTCAACACAGTGAAGACATGCATGTGAAGTCCTGAAAGTCAGTCTGAATGAAGCGACTTGTCTCTCTATCTTCAATCCACTTGTCATACTGTAAAAGCCACGCTGAAGTAGTTTAAAGATTTTTAAAGTCTTGACATTGTCCCATCAATTACAGGACACTGATGTCAAGGGCCTCTCCAAGTCTCTGTGAATACTTTAACTATATGCAGTCAAAAGTCAGAGCCGTCAAAACCTATTCTAAGTCCACGTCTGACATCCCCACTTTTTCCATAGAAGCGTCAGTAGCTTTACTAGACAGGGATGAATCAGCTCGTGTGTGATAATAAGAGAGATAGTTTGCATGTGTCAACCCCCTCCCTACTCGTTGTCAGATAAAAGCACGAAGAATGGCAAAAAAAAGAGAAAAAGGTAAAAAGAAGGGTGTAACCCTCAACAGTTGTAGCTTAGGTTATCTGATCGATACCATGCAATTACAGAGATTTATGTGGCTCAACATTCCAGGGTAAGTTCGTGTCACAGCCACCTGTGGAAATACGATCTGCTTTTAACTCATTTAACACTAGGTGGGAAGTCTTGGGAGCTGGCTGGGGGAAGGTGGGCAGAGCTGACATACTGCATGGATCAGGCATTATTGAAGCTAGGATATCTTACAGAATCTGTTACAGAGAAATTGTGTCACTATTGTTTTATTGTTTTAATCCTTCCTAACTGGCATTTTAAAATGCAATGCTTCAAATGTGACTGAATGGTAAAAAGTAGAGTAATAGGAATATGTTGATTGAATAAACTGAGGAGTTACTAGAAGCAGACAAAGTCTGACTGGATTTTATCTCATGGTATAATTTTCATTCCTGTATATAAAAAAAGTGGATTTACCTCAATTTATACTGATCAAACAACTGTATCCACCAGGAGTCCATTGAATAGATACACCTGATTCCCTGATTAACAGCTTGGTGAACAGTTAGAAATTCCATTAATCTTTTTCTCATCATTTGTCCAGGTCACCATCAGGGTGATCACTGCACCGTTTGATATGGAGATTGTTTCCGAGGAAAAAGATTCAGATTTCAATATCTTCCGTCTCAGTGAGCTGCTTCAAAAATGGAGTTAGTTACAGTAAATCAAAGAGATGTTTGAATTGATTTTAAAAATATTTGGTTTTTAAAGCACGTTGAGACATGTCTGCATTTCATTGGAGCTGCAAGTGAGAAAGTGGAGATGTGAGCCGTCAACCTCTGTGTATCACGACATAATATTAAAAATAAAACAATTTATAAAATAATATTTAAACTTTTAGTGCCACTAATTGTCGTTTCCCACATGTAGTAAATAACAGCTCATGGCAGCAAGGCTAGAAAAGTTAAAACTGGCACTTTGCCCCCAATTTCATTATTTCATTCTTACTGAAGACATTGAAATAACATCCGGTGCAACAAGGGGCTTTTCAGAAAGCTTTTATTTATCACACAGAGTCACAGGAGGAGCTGCAGAATTGTTGATGGAAGGGTGTAGAAAAAAAATCTAACAGAAAATTATAACCTATTTGGTTTATTACAGGTTAAACAGGGAAGACAAAGGACAGGTGGAAGAAACTGCTGAAACCAAAATGATAAACCAAACTAACACTGTGCACGCCACACCTATGCAGAAACATGGCAGTGGTTGTATTAGCTGTAGGGTAGTTCTTCTCTAGTAACAGGGAAGAAGATAGAAGGTAAATACATAATAAAAAAAGAAACCTTTTTGAGGCCAAAAATTACTTACCAAAGCGGGCAAGGTTTACCCTCCATCAGGAGATATATTGCTCAGACCTGAACTTAATTGAGAATCAGTGACAGAACATAAAATCTTAAATTTGGCTTTGATTTTTTTACGGGCTAAATTTAATAACTGCAATTATACAAGAAATTGTTTACATTCTAGTAAGATTTCAGTTTATGTATAGATAAACAACTGTAATCTTTCTTTCTGTATGTTTATTTCTGACTGGAAGTAAATGTTATTGCTTTGTAGGGGTTCAGTCAGAGACAAATTACATGAAAGATTTGTTGTTAAGAAATTTTCCAAAATGTTAGTGAAAACATGCAAAAAAAAAGAGCAAGTTTTCTTAGTTGTTAAACCATGGAAGATATTTTGATACTTAAAAAAACTATAGATTATTTTTTATATGCATTTTTTTCCCCAAAAATCTATTTAAATGGTTTGTTGCTTTGTAAAAACATATCAGCCTCTTAAGGTGCAAAGCCTCCAAAAATGCTGTTGTAAATGCAGCAGAAGGTGATTCTGCAGATTACTGACCATCCTTTTTTTTTACAATGTTAGAAAAATCCTCCCTGTACTTTAAAATTATGTGCAGCTTTGTGTTAATATATCAAATCACATCCTCCAAGAAATAAGATCAAAGTTTGTAGTCGTAATATGACAACCACTGACTAAGACAGCACTGAAAATTCTTCTGCTTTTAGAGTCAAGCCTATATAGTTGAAGACATTGGAAAGGACCTTGAGATTTTCAAACTTTTGTTTTTACACAACGAGTAAAAACATGCTCCCTACAAAGCAATTTATTAATACATGAGGATGAGTTTTGTTTCACTCAAAGGAATAGCAGTATGCTCTGTATACAATGCGTTAGTGTTTTAAAGTATATCCACTTAAGAGAGCAGAGATATTTTTTCTACTACATGTTAGGATCTGTTGGAGTCCCACTGGGGGTGAAACACTAAACTGCAAAGACATTTTCCTTGTTTTTTTTTCCATCTTGTCCTTCTCTGTCCTTGTTATCAGTTTTACCTTATATAATAATTAATTCAGAAAGAATAAGATAAATTGGTTCCCACGAGTCGTCACATCTATTTTGCTCTCTTAGAGCTGTCACTGCTAAGTGTGAGTTGAAACTGCATCTTTTTGCTATGATATACTGATGGTAATTCAGTCCAAATAGATACTATCAAAGCAGTTTTTCTATGTAATTACCTGAATTGTTCAAGCTTGCTCGGATTCATTTGCAAAAGGTCAAAACATCCGACTTCACTGCAGTCCAGGGGGGATTGTGGTCAGAGTAGTTTTACTTCCAATAAACAAAATGATTTGTCAGGGGGCTCTCGACAGTCTATCGTCCTCAGCTAAGCTTTTTATCTCTAACTTAAAGATCTTTAGAATAAAAAAGCCACCAAGTTAGTCTGGTTTTATGATTGATACATGTGATCCGGGTATGATATTAAGTTTGAAGGGTTTTTTTGATGATTATTGTCAAAAATATAAGCTTCAGTTTTCAAGTCATAAATTATTGAAATGCTTTGGGGATCTTTCATAAAAAGACATTACATCAGACAATAATGTCTGTACATCATTACATAGCATAGCTCTTACCTTTATAATGGTGGTAACTCAATATCTTATTTTTACTCGCAAAACAGCTCCTTAATCACATTGAGTGAAAGGTGATAGAAGCAAGTATCAAGTGTGGAGATGATGGTTTGTGATGTATGCTGTGTTTGTGGTAGTTCTTACGTAGACCCACCGATGTGGCTGGGTAAGAGATCATGTTAGCCTGGTCCATTGGCTGGGATGGTGGAGAAACAGAGGATGCTGGGATGTGTCTGGCCTGAGGGGGTCCTTTCGTGTGTTGAATAGAACCGAGGAATGCCACAACAGACAAACACGCTGCGAGCAATGAAACGGCCGCCTGTACATCTGAAATCCACACTGCACGTCCCTGCCATCCAACACAAAAGGGAAGTTAATCCAAGGAGCTAAAGAAGAAGGGGAGAGAAGGGGAGAAAAAAAAAGAAGAAAAACAAACATTACAACAGTGTTACAGTATAGCCAAAAGGGGTTTCAGTGTAATGTCACAGAAATGCTTCACAGCATGTAATGATTTAAAACACTAACATGAGTTTTTTTTCATCTAACAAGATTTATCCACATTCTTATAAAACACATGTAAGGTCAAGTCTTATATTACTACCACGAAACCCTGAAGGATAAAGAATTTAATTTGAAAGTATTTGTTCAAAATCAAGTAAAGCTGTAAAAAAAAATAAAGACTTACAGACATTTTAAAATCACATTCATTTGTCATCTCTCTTCCTCCTCAACGTCCTTTTATTCTTATTTGGAGCTGAGTGATGAGCCATTGTAGTGACTTTTAAAACAAAGTCTGCCAATTTATAGGAGGGCAATATGAATCCAAGAATCTATCAAGATATTGTGTTGTATTTAGTGTGATAGAAATAAAATTGTTTACAAAGTCATCATGCTTTTATTTCGCAAACCTCATTACTATTATAAATACAATATCTAACCAGCATCCAACAGAGTTTACTTTTCTTTGACGTTTGCAGATGGAAAAACTTTCATATTAATAGACGCTCTAACCCAGGGATCACCAACGCAGATCCCGTAGGCACCAAGGGGCCCTCAAGGAACATATGGGGGGGGGCCCCAGCATCTTCTGAAAACAGAACAGCTCAGCAGTGGACTCAGTTTGAAATTTTATTTTACCTGTTCCATTCATCATTTATGGAGAATTTAATCATATTAATCATATAGAGCATTTAAGCATTTGTAGACATTTCAAAATGACTATATAT